>JANHFK010000085.1:207565-220271 GCA_036250565.1 Sibynophis collaris
TTTTGTATATGTGTTTTTTAATTGACTGTAAACCGCCCTGAGTCCTGCAAAGGAAAAGGGCGGTTTAAAAATCGAATAAATAAATAAATAAATAAATAAATAAAATAAATCTAGTTGAATATAACTGCAATTTCTTTAACAGGTCATGTTGTCACACTCTAAAAGCTGTTGGTACTTTCAAAATCTGTACCACCTGTATTTTAGTGTGAAACCCATACTAGGTTCCTTATGGTAAAATTATCAAGACTCATAATATGCAAATGAGTTTATGTGCAGCTGATGGGGGGACAGCATACATACATAGGCCTGGCTTTTAATGTGTCTGCATACGGGTCCATTTTAAAAATAATCACTTGCTTTTATTGCATGAGTACCTGAAAAGAGATTGTAGGACTATTTGACGGAATGTGTAATTGTGTCTGAGAATTCTTGCTATTTTATTGTTTTAAGCATGACAGAGTTTAAGCATGTTTACATGAATTTTCCTGTGTCCCCCTGAAATACTTCATAGCAGAAGCAGAAAGACATTTGAAGCAACTGTACTCATGAGAGGTTGGATAGGGAGTTTGTGAGTGTGTCCCTTTAGTTCTATGCATAAGCACATAAATGCATTTACCGGTATTTATTTTTATATTAAGTTAATATGAACCATTGATACCAAAGTTGAGCTGACAATCATCTTCTTGTGTGTGGTTGCAAAGAAAAGTGAAACTCTAATTACTGAATGGAATGTCTTTGAGTAGGTAAGCATATTCCTGTTGTATTTAGGCTATCTACATTTTGTGCAGCTGATGTAACTTCATTTAGTTCTGAGACCTACTGGTATTAATAAAGGAAATTCATACCACCTAAATCAAAGATAGGTTATGTGTAATTGATAAGTTTTCACTGCATGTCCTATAAACTTTAGCTATTAATCATTTTAGCTTGACCTCATGGGCGCTGAGGTACATAATAGCTGCCAAAACTCAATGTGTTCGTAAGCATACAACATTAAGGTTTTTGGAATGAAATTAACAAGATCTATTTTAAAACAAAAAAACAAAACTCGATTGTTTTAGCAGAAGTCTTTGCTAAAATTTGTTTCTTAAATTCCACATTGCACGTCTTGTTTTATAAGCAAGCAGAACAAGTTACAGAATGCAGGCATGACTACAAATACTTTCCAGGCATCAGGAAGAGAGTCTATATCTGCAAATCTCCTGCAATAATGAAATCTAGGAGTTTGCAAACAGAAGAGTTAAACATCAGATCAAATCTTGACAAGCCTCTGCTATAAATTGAATTATTGGCCATGCTCTTGTCTTGTAGTGTTCTCATTCTCTCAGATGATAAACAGCATCCATCACACTATTGTGTCCAGAAGTCAAAACAGAACCCTTTTATACCGTGTAGCCAAGAAATACTGTATGCATCTATTTACTTTTCAACATGATTGAAATGCCTTCTAGTTCAATTCTTACTGCAGGTTAACTGGCTGTATTGGATTTGGAGAAGTAGAAAATTTTATTCATTGTGCATTGTCAGAAGAACTTGTTAAATTTACACTTTCCAAAGTATTAGGTTAACTGATTATTTTCCTTCAATATTTCACTGTTTCAGAATTCTCCACACAAAATCATAAGCACAAAGTTTACAGCAGACATAACTACAAATTCATATATTAATAAGAAGAATGTTTTAGAAGTACATCATTACATTATAGAAAATTACTTGTAATGATGTGCCCATTTGGTAAAATTATATAGAATAATGTATTAGCATGCATGTCCGCCAGAAAAGCACACTGATTTTTTAAAGAAAGCTTTTATACAGGTTTCTTAAAATTCCATTTGTAGCAATAGACATGATGAATGTAGAACTGAAGCATTGGAAATCAAGTAATCTGAAATGGCCAGATCTCTCCATCCTTATATTGGAATGATTGCAATGGTGAAATCCGGCCTGTTCTATCTGGCTCGTGCAAACTAGTAGCGCTGGCAGCAGGAGGGATTCCACTTGCTGGGATGTCATTATTTCCCATTTTTTACTCTCTGTGCATGCGCAGAAGAGGTGTGTGGGTGCGTAGTGCATGCAGGCTCCTGCGTGCACCTGTTCCCGAACCGGAAGCAAAGGTAAGTTGGATTTCACGGCTGGATGATTGGTTCTAACTTAGAATCAGCACACTGAAATTGATGAGATCAAAACTCATTGGACTCTGTAACTGTATTCTGACTAAGAGTACTTCTACCTATGTGCCATGATCCATTGTACAGCTACTTTGTATTTCCCTCCTTAATAGATTTCCTATGATAAAGAAAAAGAAAATTGGAAAAACTACAAATGGAAGATGCCATTGAATAGAGCTTCTCTTGAGCTCTGTGAAAGGGGCAGAGCAATTATAGGATTGGAAAGGCATTGATATGCTTGGTGGTCCAGAAGGAAAGCTGGCATGTATAGTACTTAAGATACCATATTAACTATACTCAGTCTGAAACTGCTTCACAAGGTTATTTCTGTGAGAATAATGTTTAGCCATTTCCCCATGTAACAGTTTAAAGCATGGGTGTCAAACTCACCGCAATCACATTGCGGTCATGTGTCATATCATGGCATTTTTCCCCTTTGTGGAGCTGGGGTGGGCGTGGCCTACGTGTGATGCATCCGGCCTGCAGGCTGCTAGTTTAACACCCCTGTCAAAGAAAAGACTTCCTTGAGTAGAACTGGGCTTCTGGTAACAACATGTGCTCCTTTTGACAGTGATATGAAAGTGATTTACTTTTCCTTTCTCCCAGAATTTGTTTAACTCCTCAGTCTAGTTTGCAGCTTTGAAAATTCCTGATTGTCTCCAGGCCGAATACTAGGCACTGCTAATCCTGCTGAATCCTTTCTCTGATCAGACCAAGGTTGACCAAGTATTGGTCTCCTGTGCATCAATGCATTTCAATGCATGCTGATCCTATAAAGCAGGGGTGTCAAAGTCAAGTTCCATGGGCCAGATCCGACCCACTGGGTGCTTAGATCTGGCCCACAGGGCTTCTTTGGAAACTGAGAAGGCCCGGCCTATGGTGCCTCTGCCAGAGAAAAGGGGCTCCCAATCTCCATTTTTTAAAAAAATTGATTTATATGCCGCCCTTCTCCAGAGACTCAGGGCGGCTTACAATGCGCTAAGCAATAGCCTTCCTACTTTTTTATATTTATACAAAGTCAGCTTATTGCCCCCCACAAACTGGGTCCTCAATTTACCTACTGGGTAAATTGGCTGGGACAGCTTCCTGCAATCCTCTGCCAGCAAAAACAAAGCTCAGGCGGGTCACATACAGCCCTTTCAATCTCTGTTTTCACTGGTAGAGGGTTGCAGGAGGCCATCCCAGCCAAAAATGGAGATTGGGAGCACATTTTCGTTGGCAGAGTGCTTGGGCCGCCACAGGCGCCCCTGACATAAGTGACATCAAGTGGCCACACCCATCTGGTCATGTCCACCCTGGCCCCCTGAGGTCAAGCACAACCCTTAGGCGGCCCTCAATGAAATTGAGTTTGACATCCCTGCTATAAAGGGGCTGTCTAAAGTAGACAGCCTGACTACTTCTTACATAAGTGAGCATTTCTACAAGAACAATTATCCTTGGTGCAAAAGCAGAGTGCAAGACATCTGTTTCAGGGCTCTTTTATGCAATGTAAGCAAGACAATTACTGTAATAGAATAGCCTATTTCCTTTCCAGTGGGATCCCTTTGCTTGGAAGCAGACCACAAAGCTCCAAATATGAGCAAGCCAAGCAACAAAAGAAAAGAAAAGCTATTTTTCCTGCATGGCCAGCCAGTGACAGTTTCCCTTCAGTGTTCACTGAACCGTTGACCCCAAATCCTTCCATCGTGTTTGTATATGATGAATGCCAATGAGTGTTCTATCGCAACTGGATGTGAAGAAATTAGGCTGAGAGAAAAAGGATTGATTTGGAAAGTAAACTAATAGATTCAATCTGAACCCGTTCTCTCCTGGCTCAGTTTGTGTACAAAGGCGCGTAAGACTGTGCATGTTTAGGGTAGGAGGGGGAGGGAGAAGGGGGGTGTATTTTTCTTTCCTGTTGCAAATTGACAGCAGTCACGTTTGCCCTCCATATAACTTCAGGAATTCATACCTGAGCATTTCTTCGTTTCTTTTCTTTTTTGGTAGCTGCTGCTGTTAGCATAATTGCTGTTCCCACAGTGCCTGCTGCAGTTTGTAAGCTCATTTTAAACTTGACTGTGGGGATTAGTGATAACACTCCCTACTGTACCATGCGTCTTATTATTTAAAACCCTAAAGAGAACAAAAGGCATGTGGCTTCTCTTCTGCACCTTGTGAATAAAATAATATTTCCTGAAAATGTTTTCTGAAAAGCCTCCATCCTGTCTTTCAGATGGATTGTTATTTTTCTTGATTATCCTAACCAACAGAGGCCATAATATTTAGATTATGAAGCATTGTAATTAAAATTTCATATATATTGCTGTCCTCAAGAATTATATAGAATAATCTTGCGATATAATGAAGTAAGATTATTTAAAGGTGGGCTAATGGATATATATCATGTGAAATAACAGTCATTAGCTATGCTGGCTAGGGATTATGGGAGTTGGAATTAAATGCATTTGGAGGGCAGCCATTTGGAGGAAAGCAGCGGTAGAACTACAATGTCTTTCTCATTTTATTTGAGCTAAAAAAAACCCAGAAGATTTTATTTAGCAAGATCAGCACACTGATGACATTATGCATACTGCAACTTATAAAAGGAGATATTATTTTGCTTGAAGTCTAAACCACCTCTGGTAAACTATTTGCACCCCAAGAAATGTTTTTTAATGTATAAAAATAGCCCTAAACATATTGAAACATGGTAAATGGTGAAAAGACACCTAACTTGCAAGAAGTAATGTAAAACCTGCAGTTCAGTGTTTCCATCTGTGGGCAAGCATTTATCCAAATATTGCATGAAATTAGATCCCATAGCATATACAGGATTGGTACTTTGTTAAATATTAAGCTACTTAACAATTTGCAATGAATAGCAGTTGGCAGCCCCAGGGAAAAATAAATGTGGATAAAATGGTGTATATCACAAAACTTTTCAAGACTATGAGAAAGTCACTTGAGAACTAATATTATGGTAAAAATTAGCAGAAAACAACATCTTTGGTGTTGAAAAAGTGCCATCTTCTTCTATCCTACTGTGTTTCCTTGTTTATGTTTTTCACAGCTCTCCAGCTTTTATTCATTGTCCATTGTTCATTGGTGCTACTGATGAAATAAAACTGTACCTTTTCTCTACCCTAGAAGATTTTAGCCCATGAATACATATCATAATCAGGCATGGTAAAGATTACAACCCTGTACACTGTGGTTTGCTAATCAGCTCTGCAGTGCTGGCTATGTATAGAATGTCATAAACCCAACTGAAAAGGGAAATACGATTAGCGTTTACAATCAACATATGAATGCTTTCATCTCCACCTTCTTTTTTTAAATCATTCTCAAATATATAACAAAATAAAAGAATGACAAAGTTGGAAGGGACCTTGGAGGTCTTCGAGTCCAACCCCCTGCCTAGGCAGGAAACCCTACATCACTTCAGACAAATGGTTATCTAATATCTTCTTAAAAACTTCCAGTGTTGGAGCATTCACAACTTCTAGAGGCAAGTTGTTCCACTGATTAATTGTTCTAACTGTCAGGAAATTTCTTGTTTTTACCCACCCAGCATGCAGCTTGTGGAGAAGTAATATGGACTTTGAGATACAAAGGGTCACAAGGCTGTTAAATTGGGTTTGGACTAAAGGTCTTTCTCTGTTTCAAGTTCAGTTAATGCCCTGATCCAAGGGCCCTCAGGTCACTTAGACACAGTCCTGTGTGCCTGCCAATTTTCCTTATGCAACTTTACGTCTGTGACCTGCTGCTGCATCCTTTCCCTTCATTTTTTTTTACTCAGCTACCTGAATCCTCTGGGGTGACTCAGAATCTTTGTCAAAGCATTGTAGCTTCAAAAGGAGCAGAGCATGGAAACTGCCATCTGTCATTGTAAAATGATGTTTGCTGCTAAGCAGGCAGCAGTGCATAGAGGAAAGGTCCCACTGTAATCCTCATTCATCACTGACTACTTTGGGGCTTGGGCACAGCACCAGGAGTAATTTGGAAGGGACTTTGTTTTGAGTCCCTTCTTCTAAGTGTGGAAAAGCAGAAGAAATATCCTGCATAAAGTGTCATCTACCTGATCTTTATTACATCCTTGTAAACCATAGATTAAGCACGAGGCAACAGTATGCTGCAGCTACCAAAAGAACAGAAGCTGACAGCCATAAATAGCCTGACTTTTTATGAATTCGTTCACCTGCATTTAAAACTGTAAAATTAGTTGCTCCATGCTAAGCACATTTTCATACCCCTTCACTGGGCTCCTCTTGCTGAAATCCACTCCACGTTAAACCAATTCTGATGTTGTTGGCCAGGAGTGTCCAGCCTTGTCAATTTTAAGACTTGTGGACTTTAATCCCCAGAATTCCCCAACCATCCATGCCCCATGCTAGCTGGGGAATTCTGCTTGTTGAAGTTCACAAGTCTTAAAGTTGAACACTCCTGCTGTAGCCTTTCTTTACGGGGAGCCTGATCCAAACCTTGATATTATTTCACATTTTATTGATTTATTTCGTTTTGCAACCATGTTCATGCTGCTTTCTTATTTTACCCTTTATAAGCATGTTCCCTATCACTTCATATAAGGACATGACTACAATAGTTACTTTATTTTACAACCCACTAATGTAGATGCCTTCCTATTTCCAAAGAACTTGGTATTGCTTTTAATTCATTCCCAGCTCATAGTCACAAAGCTGTTCCAGTTTTAATGTTTTTCCTTCTCCCTCCAGCGTGACCTTTGCTATGGACCAAAAATCCAGGACACCTTATTTATAATTTCCTGTAGTAAGAGAATGGGATCTGCCCAGATTCTATAAACTGGGTTAGTTTGTTATAGGAACTCTCTCTCCTTTACAGTTACTACTGCCATTTTGGCTTGGGCTGCCAGAGAGACTGGACACTTGGCTTATACAGATGCATCTATCCACAGCCTAACAGGCACTATGTAAGTTGCTGGCTTCTTAGCCATGTTTTGGAAGAATACTTGCCTTGTTTTAAAATACAAAAAAGCAACCTTTTGAAGGAATATCAGACCTGCCTTGGAGGAAGATGATCAGGAGGAGGCCCTACTGTTGATTTAAAGTAGGAAAAACAGCTAGAGGGCTATTTATTGCCTGTTCTGTCACAAATGAATGTATTCTTTTCTCTTTTTTTGCAACTTCTGATTATGTGGTTTCACACATAACTGCTTTCTAAAATTAAAGATAAAGGTTTCCCCCTGCCAATCATGTCTGACTGTAAGGAGTGGTGCTCATCTCCATTTCTTAGCCAAGGAGACCAGTGTTGTCCAAAGAGACTTCTGTGGTCATGTGGCCAGCAGGACTATATGCCAAAGTGCACAGAACATTGTTACCTTCCCACCGAAGTGGTACCTTTTTACTACTACTCACATTTGCATACTTTCGAACTGCTAGGTTGATAGGAGCTGGGGCAAGTAACAGAAGCTCAACCCACTTGACGAGGGACATATGCAATAATATTCTGTATCTTAGTGGCTGACCTCTGGGTGCTGTTATTGCATGACTAGCTGCCAGCACTGATATTCTCCTACAGTAGGGCTGTAAAACTCCCGGCCTCTGGGCTGGATGCGTCATGTGCTGGCCATGTCCAGGCCCAGTTTAGCGAAGGGGGAAAAAGTCCCAATATGTCACATGACGCCACCATGATGACTTGTGTTTGATACCCACAACATTCATCTGTGTTAGTGTGTTGGGGTGAAATTGACAAAAAATTTCCCCTTTTAGCTGGAGTGACAAAGCACAAGACTGAATTGAGTGTGGCCAGCTACAGCCATTTACTGCCAAAACTGATGTTTTCCTGCAGCCATTATTGGATACCCCTTTATCCAGCTCCTGATTACCAGGTCAGATGTAGGACAGAAGGATATATGAAGCATCTCAGACAGATGCAGATTTAGTGTTCTTCCATAAGAGTACCAGATACAAGTTTCAACAAATCACTCTAGTAGTCTCCTTGAAAAATGCAAGATCCATAACCAGAAACAGCTATAGGTCACCAGCTTGCCATGCCAACAACCTGTCACTCAGGAAAAGCGTCTATCCCAGGTAATTGCCCACATTTATCCAAACCTGTCCCAGCCCACATTAAGGACAATTGGTTTCTTCTCTCCATCAGCAGATGATCTTGAGGAAGGGGAGGGGGGAAATGCAGCCAGGGAAACCATAAATCATTCTAATTATCTCCATTACTTCAAAATTTTAAGGACAACGCCAGTCACCAGCTGGCTCAAGGGAGCAGAATACAACTCAATTGACACCAGGATATTTTTCTGCAAGCTCAAGGATGGGAGGTATACATGTTAACAGAGCTGTGAGGAACAGCCCTAAGAATGGGACTGGCCTTTTGTACAGTTTTGAACTTTTGTACATGATGGGTGAATATTTTAATTGAGCCTGCAGACTGTGAATCCAAGTTCCCTTTTCATCTATTATTGCCATCTCTAATTCATTAGTGCAAATATAATACATAATTTCCTTTCTGCCAATATGCTTAATTTTGCACCTGTTCCTTTTGAATGGCATTTACCATTTTGAAGGCCTTTTACCAAGTATGGAGAAGAGCCTTTCTGAGCTCTTTGCCATCTCTTTTTTATTTCACCAAACATGGGATAACATGCAGAAGAGCCGAGGTGGCGCAGTTAGAGTGCAGTACTGCAGGCTACTTCAGCTGACTGCTAGTTGCAGTTCAGCAGATCGAATCTCACCGGCTCAAGCTTGAATCAGCCTTCCATCCTTCCGAGGTCAGTCAAATGAGGACCCAAATTGTTGGGGGAAATATACTAACTCTGTAAACTGCTTAGAAAAGCACTATGAAGCGGTATATAAGTCTAAGTGCTATTGCTATTGCTATGATCAGCAAAATTGGTCACCTCACAGCTCACCCAGACTCCAGACTGTTTATAAACAAATTAACTGGTTGTTCCACACAACATTCTAAACCAAAAGCAAACAAATCAAATTCTGAATTAGCACAGAGTGTGAAAATCAGCCAGGGTTTACTTCTGGCTAAATTAATCATTACATCACTATTTTAAAAAGTCATGCTTGGCTTGTATGTCAAAATCCTTTTGGAAAGCAGAAGGAGTTCTTAATGTTGTTTTCCCAAAGTTTCATGGAGCTGTAGAAAGGAAGCAATCAACTTTGCAAAACAAACCAGGAGCTAATGTTGAGGAATGTGAGAGGTGTGAAGTGATTCAGTTAGCTGATAGGGAAAAGCAGACACTTGGCATACTGTCTTTAGCATGCTGACACGGCTGGTTTCCTCCAAAGTACTAAAGGCTGCCTTCCTTCAGAATCATCAACACAACATATCCATTTGTCCATTTTCATGTGGTGGCAGTAAGAAGAAGAAACTGCTGATAGCAATCTACTGTTTCCTATGGTACAAATGTGAAGGATGAACACCACTTCTTTTTTTTAACAAGAGGAGCCATACATCTTTAGACACTTTCCTCTTGCTAGGGAGGATTTTATACATTGGATGATGGTAGCATATAAAATATTGAATAGAAATGATCCCTCTGGTTTCAAAATAACTTTTACAATGTAGTCTAGGCATGCTTATTCAGAAATAAACTCAGGGAGATTTATTCTCAGGTGAGTTTATCATATGGCCCATTATTTTGTGGTAGTATTAAAACAGGTTATATAACTGGAAATACTGTTCTTTATACCCACACACTGCAAAACTTGCTTTTTTGGTTTCTGAACACATTTGCAAATGGCTTAAAGAAGCAGTCAGAATTTGCAAGAAGAGTGAAGTAGTAGAAAGTTTGTGCATCATCATCATTATCTTTACTGTTACTGTACTGAGAAGAGAAGTTACAGGGAGGAACCTCTGCACCAAAGGATAAAGTAAGATAAAGATGATAATCTATGCCCAAAAAACATTGGAGAACATTTAAATCTCTCTGCAGATTCTGCGGCTGACCTTCAAATCCCTGTATTTCACAAAAGCAAAGTGAACTCCTTAATTAAAGCAACTGAAACTTGGATGGCATTGTAAAATGGTATCAACACAGAGTTGACTTTTTTTTTTAAATCTTCCACAGAACATAGAATAATAGGGTTGGAAGAGAACTCCTGCTCTGACAGAAGTTCCAATAGCATTCCAGATATACCATATTTATCTAGATAAATTTGACAACTGAAAGTATTGATTATTTCAGATCTACTCCATAACTGGGATAAAACTGGGAATCTTTAAGGCGGTGTAACATTCATAACATGAGGAGTAGGAGAGGGGGAGGGAGGGAGAGAGAGAGAGAGAGAGAGAGAGAGAGAGAGAAAGAGATTTGATTATTGAGTAGAACAAATTGAATTAGATATTGGAAAAGAGAGAAACTCCTATTCTAGATGACTTTCCCACAGAAAGACATATAGTAAGACATACAGTATACAAGGTTTTTTGCCTCTTTATTGCTAGGAGTGTATAATGATGCTTTTGTTCATGGCAACTCTCCATCTTTATTTTATGAGGCTTATATTACAGCAAGATTGAACCAGTTAAGAGGCATGTACAAGCTATTGCCCATCCTATTTCCTAAATATAATTGTTAACTTTTTGATAGCAGTGTTATAAATCAGTCTGTACAATCTGGAGTTATAAAAAGGAACACGCTTCAGATATATTGCATTGTTAATAGATATTTGTGATCTAAAATCAGAGGAACTTGAATTGCTGAGGTGACTTTTTTTATGCTGAGTCAGTGCATGTTAAATTTTTGGAACATGTTTTTGGTTTAATTGGATTCCTTTCCCCTTTGTTAATTGGATGACAATGTGGAACCTTAATCCCTCAGCTAGAGATATTCTTCACTCATGAAGGCATCATGGAACTCATCAAGAATATCCTTTATCTCCTGCTGTATTTAACTTGGCTTTGGAACCATTGACTGTGTTGTTAGGTAGTCAAATAACATTTGGGATTTAAAAGCTTCCGGACCATATATTCTTATTATATGCAGATGATACTTTGGGTCTAATTGATAATTAGGAATCTTTGCCTATATTTGTGAATTACAACTGGTTAAGGATCAAGCTACTCATTTACCTGGAGTACGTTCAATACACGTTTAATTCAGTCTAAAGTTTCTGGGGACATTTGTAAAAGAAAAAAAAAGAGGGAATTGTTTATTATATGAATTTGTATCAGTATCTTGGAACAATTATTTGTAGAAAAATATCTTCATCTGTTTACTACAATATTTCAAATGTTATAATTCAGATCAACATTCTTATAAATTAAGATTCCCCATAGTTTATAAATAAAAATGCTGTTAACATTATTTTATCCAGCTATTTTATCCTTCAAGAGGTATTTGTGTTAATTCCTATTAAGTATTTTCAATAGATTGATAATTTATTGATTTTGAGCATGTATGAAATAAGGAGACATAGAGGAGGAGCCTGATGTAGCAAATAATAATTCAAACATTATGTGTGAAAAAAGAAACTTGGTATTCTCAATGCTGAATTTATCCACTCTTTCACCAATTTACTCACAGCAGATCAGAGTCTCTCTTCCCATTACACACAGCAATTTTAAGGAAGATCACACTGACTGGCCCACAGTCATCCATTAACCTTTACTATGAAGACAATCCACTAAACAACAGGGAGCTAATATGAGGAGTACTGTGTCTGCTGGGTTTCTTACAGACTACAGAGTGAGACAGAATTAAGTTCTGCTATTTGAATGATTTATAAGAAAATCTCAACTTCCTGGGATATTCTTTGCATACTGACTTCTGGTGAACTTCTTCTTTTCCATACAATTTTCCTGCAAGTGCAGAGTCTGCGTTTTTGTGTTTGCAACAGGCATTGACTGATCAACTTGTTGCCCAAGCCTGATGTCATGAGCTGAGAGAAAGAGCTGCCCAAAGTCACCCAGGTGGCTTTCATGTTGACTAAGGTAGGATTAGAACTCACCATCTCCTGGTTTCTAGACTGGTGCATTGACCATTACACCAAACTGGCTCTCTTAGTGAACTTCTGCAGTGGACAATGTCTTTACATTTTCAAATATCTCTATCTACCTGCTTTCTCCTGCAATAGAGGCAAGGGTTATAGCAATAACATTGCAATTATTGAACACAGTAATAATGGTGAATGAAACATTTAAATAAAATTATTAAAATGCTTCAGGATTCCAATAAGGTACATAGGTGGACGTTTTCTTGAATATATAAATGATGTGATAAATAAACAGGCATGATATCTAGATATCTAGATAGGTAGGTACTGTGTTTCCCCAAAAATAAGACCCTGTCTTATACTTTTTTGAACCCTGAAATAAGCGCTTGGCCTTATTGCCATGAGCTCAAAAGCCCAATCGGACTTATTATCAGAGGATGTCTTATTTTGGGGGAAACAGGGTATGTAGGCAGGTAGATAAGTAAGTAGGTAGGTAGGTAGATAGACATATAGATGATAAATAGAGATAGATAGAAAATAGATAGATAGATAGATAGATGATAGATAGATAGATGATAGATAGATAGATAGATAGATAGATAGATAGATAGATAGATAGAT
>JANHFK010000085.1:221848-234344 GCA_036250565.1 Sibynophis collaris
GAATGTAATTATCCTTCCAATGTGATAAATACTCTGAAGGACTCCTTATGTGGAGATCATACTAAATAAGTCTTTGAAATTACCCTCATCAAATATTGATCGAGGGAGAGAAAGAAAGACCCAGCAAATTCCAGCAATCCCATGTTCTGTTAATGGGACAACACCGATATATTAATATACAGCAATCGTACCGATAGTCTCATCTAGCAACAAAAGGAACAGTCGAAAGCACAGTCATCAAGACAGGCCCGTCATATTGATTTTCCTTTTGTTTTATGCCCAGCATACAGAGAAACAATCACAATAAACAGGATTTATATTAGCCAGTTGAATTGACGGAAATTTAATTGTTGCCTTGGAGGGGGCGGGGAAATGTTCCCATTGGAAAGAGTAAGTAGGAAAAGGCTAAGATGGGAGCTCATTAATAATCAGAAATATTTCCTTCTTGTGCTGTGTGAGTGCGTCTCTGTTTGTGTGTTTGTGTTTACCATGGCTCAGTATCTGTTTTTGTGAAGCACTCCTGAATGGAATAACATTGATTCTGTTTGCTTGGTGGAAAAATGATTTATTGCGCAGGTTTGTCTGGATAGCACTACATCAGAGTTTGTTGAGAAAAGAAAAATAATGATACAAAATAAATGCACAAATGTCAAAATTAGGCTAAAGGCAGCAGGCCCACTAAGGAACTCTTGATATAACTATTTTCCAATGAAAACAATGGACATCATATGCTAATAATTAATAGTTGACATTAATTTAAACATTAATCTTATTTTCTATCTACCTTGGCATGATGTTGAATGTTAAAATAAACAAAATTATAAAAATTATAAAAGGAATTGTTAAATGGAATTAAAAATAGACATGTGTATATCAGCCAATATCTTTTTTAATTTCAAGATTGAAAGAAAGCACCATTTTACTTGATTTGAGATTTGAAAACAACCCCATTAAATTTGAATTAAATCAAAATACAGCTATAGGCTATAGAAGAGAAGTATCAAAATTCCTGCATTAATGCTTTTTAAGCAAAAACAAAACAAAAAACAGAAAAAGAAATAAAAATAGTAGAAACGTTTAGAAGGTGAGAAACAAACTTATGTAGTATTCTTCAAATTGTCTTGCAAGAGCCAATCAAAGAGTTCTTTTGAACTAATTCAGAAAATTCAAATTTAAAAATAAAAACATAAGTAAGCTTTCAATAAAAATTGAAAAGTTCATCGCTCTCTGATTATTTACTTTTCTCTGATTATTTACTTTTGTCAGGTTGTTTGGCATGACTCATAGACCAGGTTGGCCTCTTCTGAAATCTGTGCCTTTATTGTTTTAACAATGTGAAAACTGTATATTTTCTTTGTTGTGTAAATAATGCGCAACTATATAAAGACATGATCCATTACATAAAATGTCCAATAGCAAATATTCTATTACAATCATATACAGAGATGGGCTGCAGCCGGTTCTCACTGGTTCAGGCGAACTGGTTGTTAGGTTTTTTACCAGTTTAGAGAACAGGCTAATCCCACCTCTGGCTGGCCTCACCCTTCCTCTTCCAGGAGCCCCCCCCCCGCTGCGTGGCCCATTTTGGATTTCAGGTTAGTGCAGGTGGCTCTTTCAGGTACAAAACCAGACAGGTGAAAGAAAATAAAGCAGTTTTCTTCCTTTTCTTTTTAATGAAGTGGGGTAGTATGAAGTATGAAAAAGATTGAAAAGTTTGAGTCCAGATTCCAATAGGAACATTATCACAGATCAGATAAATAGACCAAAAGTTAAGGAAATGTAAAAATAAAAGTGTATGGATTTGGGCAAAGGTAGAGAAAGTCACAGGAAATAGCAAACTAGATCAAAACAGAGTAGCAAAATAAATTTAGACTTTCTTTCCACTTATTCCAATTGAATCTGTCCAAACAAATTCTATCAGAAGAGTGAGAAACAGAGGAGCACTTTCCCAGGTGGGGTTTGTGGATGTAATGAAAGTCGTTAGCAGCTACTCAGAGAAAACCATCACACTGTTCATTCCTTACCACTTTGTCTGGTTTCCTTTTATATAGAAGGAAAGCTGCAATGATGTTTGAAACTCTCGAAAGCTAGGTAGTAGCAGGAAAGCCATCAGAACCCCCAACCCTTTTCAAATTGTTCTGAGGTAATTTAAAAGCATATGATTCAAATCAAATCTCCTGCAAATGTTTCATACGGCCCTAACTCAAAATATTCAAAATAAAACATATGCTTAAATTAGTAGCTATGTTGATTTTTAAAATGAAAAATATGAAGTAAATGCTTTAAAAAGAAATCATTCATTCACCAAAATGTATCCCAATTCAGACATATAGTCTTTGTAATTATGTTAGCTGAAAAGAAAACTCTATTTATCCCTTATAGTAAGTTTACTCCCCAGCCCCAACCAATGGGATTTAATTTTTAAAGACATAAATAGATTTACACTCTGTCACATTAGCAAATTAAAGTATCACAAAACACTTTGTATAATAATTTATAAGCAGCTTATAACATCCCATGGAAACAGCAGTAGTAAAACAGAACTCTAAAACAGAACATTAAGGCATTAGTTAAAAGCAGCTTTGAATAGAAGTCACCCAGAGTCATTTAAAATTGACAAGAGTAGGAGTTATCTGTATTTCAGAAAGGTGTTCCTCAAACATTTCTTACCTTTTAGAGATGTCTTGTTAATGTCTATTGTGAGAGCTGCCAGAATTGTCATTCTTTAGTTCCCTCTGCAGTCTCTAACATTTAAGGTTGCAATTATATATCATCAACTATCCTGGTTTAAGCCTTGCTGGTGCAGAAGATTTGCTTCCAAGGAAATGTGTTTAATGTCAGATTATAGCCATGAATATTAAGATACCATGCCAAAGGATAGCTTGGCAGGTTGTGATGTTATGGCACATCAGTTAGAGATCTAATGACCTAGTATTCATATAAAGTAAGCTTGGTTCAATCAAATTTTAGCATTTTGCTTGTTATATTTTTTTCAATTTATGTATGCATGTGTGTGCATGCCTACACACCTTCATAGCCCCAGTGGTTTGGCCTTCCACAGCAGCCCTACTTTCTCCATGTGACCATTGGGAAAATTAATTGCCCATCCTTGCTCTAATCTCTCCAGTTTAATATGAACATGCTCTCCCACTAATGCTGGGAACTTCCTCATCTGGCCTGTTCTCTCACTGTGAGTCAAGCAACTATCAATCCCTTCACACCCAAAGGAACACCCAATTCCAAGTACAAGATAACAGACCCTTCCAAAAGCCAGGTTGACCATCCATGAATATTGATGGACCATTCAAGAATTTTGGTGATTTGGTTCCTGGAACCAAGTGAATATAACTTTAGAATGAAGCATATCATCACTGATATGCTATGAATCTGTGATTCAGAGTAGTAATCTCCTTTCCTTATATGAGGAAGAGATTGGTACGTTTAGATTTTTTTTAAAAATGATTATATTTCTTTTTGGTGAAGGTATAAACAATGATGGTAAAACCTGACCTGGGTAAAATCCAGATCTTGAAAAACTGTTCTGGAATAATGTTATAAAATATTAAAGAAATTATTGATGAATTTAACTTTTTTTAAAATGCTTCAATATGTCCCATAAATGTATAAAACCCTGACATTGCTTTGTAATGCAAGAAGCACAAAGAAGAAACACTTCTGGAACAATTTGTATTCTACCTTCTCTTGCTCCAAGGTGGCAGAATAAAAAAGCTCTTGCAATAATCTTTCTCTACCAGTTGTACTGTTAAAACCATCCTTAGGGAAATTCAAACAGCACAATTGCTCTAGTCTGACTTTGTGTGCTAAGCTGCTTGAATTAAGTGGGTGTTTGGAATCCTGAGCAAAGCCTTTGGGAAAATAACCTTTCACCCACACTGCTGCACTTCTCAACCTGCTGCTAATTAGGATGGAGAGAGTCCCCCTTGTTTTCAAATACTGGTTTACCTCAGTCTTAACTTTCTGCTGGGAGCTGACCGCAGAGTCTTGATGCGTAAGGAACAGGGCACAGCAGATGGTAACATGCCAGCATGCCTTTGTCAGAAAACAAAACTTTTAGCATTGCAACACAAGGAGGCCATGCCTCAGTTTCAGTTAAGTCTCTCCAAGCAAAACTAACTATTAACCACACTACACTGCTCATAGTTCTGGAAAAAATGTATTGAAAATGTGTGCCTGTGTGATATAATGGATAAAGTGTAGGATTAGGACTGGGGAGACTCTGGTTCTAGCCTTTTCTTAGGTACAATCACTTTCTCTCAGACTCAGACTGAGAAGTAAAAAAAAAATCTATTTACCATCCACCCTCATGGTAGATTATAATCCATAACAATCAATGAAGAAGTTTCAACATGCATTGCATTGATTCAGAATGATGATGATGATAATACATACATATGTACATATTTTCTCTCTCACACACACAATTTCCTTCCACATTCAGCAAGAGAAGTAATGTCTTCAAAAAATGGTTCAGCCCTAGGAATATTCCTAAAGTCAATTATGGTGCTTAAAACTGAAGTCAGTGGGAAAGATACAAGCAGCCCAGCTTGTTCTACTCAAACTGGGATCTAAATGGGTAACTTATCATGTGAGTTTGTTCCTGAATTTTTATATTGCTTGTGGATTTGCTCAAACTATTGTCCAAAGCCTAGAAAAATGATTGCATAATAACATATTGTCAACTTAGGAGTTTGTTCAACAATTGGTGAATACCAATGTTTAAATATCCTCCAAGAAAGTGTTGTGGTTGGCTAGGACTACCATATCTTGGTTGCAGAAATCTGCTTGACTACTAGATAGCAGCAAACACATACAGAAAACAAACTCTTTGCTGCCATTTGGTAGTTGTCCAGATTTTTGCATCCTAGATTGGTAGCCCTACCTTTGTCTTACCGCCATCTTCTTAAACTTGCAGTTGCTTGCTACAAATTCTGGCATTTGTAATCTCAATGGATCTAGGAAGTTCCAGTTTGAAAAGGTTGACCTAGAGAAACACCAACGAAAGAGCATTCCATCCTAAAATGAAACTCCCTTTATTCAAATTTGCATTAGTTGTTGTAAAATAAATAAAAAAACATAAATACTTTATCAAGTATCATCTTAATATTGCTGAAGAAATGGAAGCTAGAAACCACTTTCATTCAAACTGGGAGAATCTTGAATTTTATATAATACCACAACTCCAGAATAAAAGCATTTGATATTATTTTTTTTCAAAAAAGGTATCAAAGTATAAATATATGAAATAATTCAACACATATGTACAATCCTGAAACTATAATTAAAGATCTTGCAACTTTCCTTGTGTAGGATTTAACTCGATGGTTAACATTCTCTTTGGAGAGTATACAATAAATATAGCAAATACAGCAATCTGTTGTCCCTGTTTCTATGAATATTTTTATTAGGCTGACCTCTGAAAAAATATGGTGTACTGCATTAATGTGCCCTGGAGACCCACCATACTTATGTACAGACATCTCTCCAGAAGGCTAAAGTCTAATATATTAACATCCTCAGAACCAGAATCTATCTTGCAGATGATCGTTTCCAGTATGGCCATTCCTATCTCTTATTCTCATTGATACAGAAAATCTGTGGGAAAACATGCTTCAAAGAAAGCAGTTTTCCAAAGTGTAGGTTTATGAGATAACTGCCCTTTAAAATTAAGGCTTAATCCAGAAATATTTTCAAAAGCCATTTTATTTATTATTTATTTATCAAATATGTATAGCCACCCATCTCACAAAAAGCAACTCTGGGTGGCATGGCTATTACTAAATCTCAAATCTTTATCTGTGCAATCTTTTCCTCTGATCATAGCTGGAATTGTAGCATCTGTAGTAAATGCAGAATATATGTTAAATGTATCATGTAGTAGAAACTTTCTCATTTTAGGACCAATATCTTTTAATATAATGATATGATTCTTATGAAGCGTATTGGAGAAATGGGGATAATGCAGTGGTGAAATCCATTTTTTTTCACTACTGGTTCTGTGGGCGTGGCTTGGTGGGTTTTGTGTGGCTTGGTGAGCATGGTTTGGTGGGCGTGGCAGGGGAAGGATACTGCAAAATCTCCTTTCCCACTGCATTCCAGGGGAAGCATATTGCAAAATCTCCATTCCCACCCCACTCTTGGGCTAGTCAGAGGTGGTATTTGCCGGTTCTCCAAACTACACAAAATTTCCACTACTGGTTCTCCAGAACCTGTCAGTACCTGCTGGATTTACCCTTGGGATAATGGTACATTGTCCATCCCTTGGGAACATATAGCTTAAAATTGATGTTTCCAAAAATACAAATTCTAAATTTCATTCTTCTGTGCTAAATATATATACATATGTATGTATGTATGTATGGTGGACAATGGTATGATTAAAGAAAAATAACTCAAATCAGTGAACCTCCGAAATGCAGGGGAAAATAATTTTTAATCTTGAGATTAAAAAAACAACTGTAAAAGAGCAGAAAATGGCAGAAAAAAACCCAGACCTACTGGAAAGGAACTTAGATTTTTTTTTTCTTTTTGTGATGAAGGTCAAAGTCATGAACCCTTCTCTGATTCCACACAAGAAATTCTCAAGATTTCCAATGAAGAGATAACTTAACGTTGGTGACTGGGGACAGAGCAGGAGCATGGGAAGATTAGCTGAGAACTGATGTCCTGCCACTCCCAGCATCTTTGACTCAATTGTTCTTCCTGCCTGATGGGCCAATGTGACATAGTGATTAAGGTGTTGGACTGGAGAGATTGCATAACTTTGGACCAGCCTCTTCCAGTCAACCTGCTTCATGGGAATGTTGGTACAGGGAAAAGTGGATAGAGGACTATGAACAGTTCTCTGAGCTCCTGAAGGGTATATATCTAATAAATAAATAAGCAGCAGCAGATTGACATAGACCCCCTCCCCAGTTCTGCTGGGGGATGTTCTCTAACAACATGAGAAGAGACTTTCCAGATGAGGCCCAAAGGCCCCTTTTCATCCAGCATTCCGTCACCTATAGTAAGCATGAATTCTCCTTTTCTTTTTCTGAGGATTTGAACAGATTAATGTATCCCATATGTCTTTCTTCCTAGCTGTGCAATTCAGAGGAAAACCTGATTCAGAATTTTCAGCCATATCCAATTTTTACCGCTACTTGTATAACTTGTATAAGCTCAGATGGAGGAGAATCAATTAGTGTCTGAGGAAGAAAAAGTGTTGGGTGACTTGTGAAAGGGAGAGGCACTCCTCTAGCATGACAACTGGGAAAAATCCATCAAGAATGCCTAAGTAAACCTGCTGCCCGTGCTAGCTAAGAAAGAAAACAGCCAGTCTTAATCTGTGGCTAGCAGCCAATATGCATTGATGATTAAATATCCATCAATTTGCACATCACACCCTTA
This sequence comes from Sibynophis collaris, assembly GCA_036250565.1. Classification (NCBI taxonomy): domain Eukaryota; kingdom Metazoa; phylum Chordata; class Lepidosauria; order Squamata; family Sibynophiidae; genus Sibynophis; species Sibynophis collaris. The sequence goes on from JANHFK010000085.1 coordinate 229,256, forward strand.
GTTTTTGTATCCTGCACCAGCAGAGCACCGAATTACAGAACCTCAGGCTTACCAAACAGGGGCTGTCAACTGACAGGCCAAGAGGCCCCAGAGCAATTTCACTTACTTTTGATTCATGGCTTGTCAGAATGCTAACCAAATATTCCATTTCCACCCTCCGGCTGCATTTCTTGCTGCTGAATTGCATCACCAACGTCAGGCTATTCTTTCTCCAGAGGACAATCTTTAGGAAAATGAATTATTAAATCACTATCTGATTTCCTAGGGAGAAATGGTTCAGAGATGGAGGAGGGAAGTGCAGTTGCAGCCTGCTGAACTTATTGTTATAGAAATGTGCATTATCTTACCATTTTTTTCGTTAGGTTATATCCATATTTCACCATTCTAAGGAAAATGGATGGTTGTATAGCTCTGTTTTCTAACTCATGATAACAATGCAAGGTAGCTTGGACTAAAAGCCAGGGTTATTTGGAGGGTGAAGTGGGGTTGTGAACCTGGACGTCACCAGTTCTAATTATATCAAACATTATGATTCTAGATTTTTAAAATCTAAATAAATAATAATAACTATACTACAGATTCTAACTTACATTCCCATGCCTGGGAACACACCCATGTCTTAAGACCCAAAGCCAGCAGACAGAGGCCAATCTAATATAAGAAGGAACAGTAGGCCATAGAGCAGACACAGCAACAGAAAAGGCATAGTACCTGGGTCCTCTAAGATAATATTAATTGATTGGCAAAATCCACAGCATGCCTCTCATGTGGGATCAGATAGAAATAACCAAGGAGAGTTGGCCCCCAAATAACCTGGCCTTAAACTATGAAACACACTAACATAGAGCTCATGGAACAAAGGTGCAAGGTGCACAAGAAGGTACATTCATAATTGCCTGTTCTGTAATTTTGCATCATCTGCAACTTCCAGGTGCATTTCAAGGCTGTAGTGGGTTCCACTTACCTTCACTACCGGTTCGGAATCAGAAGGGTGTGCGAACTCACGGTGCTTCTATGCATGCGTAGAACTTTCTGTGCATGCACAAAGCATCCATGATGACATCAGCTGGGAGGAGCCTCCCACTGCCACCACTACCAGTTTGCACGATCCGGGACAAACTGGTAGAAACCCACCACTGTTTCAAGGGCAAATCCCTTGCAGTAATTTACTCAGGAGGTGTGTAAGATATGTGTTTTCATAAGCAGAGTCACAAAGTTCATGCAGATGCCCTGCTGACAGCTGTTCTTTAATCAGGAGCCTTAAGTCCACCAAGTTATGCACTGTTTCTGTTTAGAGTAGAGCAAACCCATCTGCAATAGGGACCCTAAAACACAAAGCTCCTTCAACTTGCTAAGGTACAAATGAAGCATCCTGTTCCCCATCTAGATCCCCGTAATCTTTAGACAGCAAGGCAGAACCTCCACTGCATCATTTGGTCAGCTAGGGGAAGAGATGTAAAACAGGGTCTCAGCAGCATATTGATAATACCTCACTGCTGAATGACCTCACCCAGATACTTCATGTAGATGTTAAACAGGAGTGATGAAAGTCTTGAACCCTGAGACAGACAATGGCTGTGAGCTACACCTCTTTTTCTTATCAATACTGACTGGAACTGACCATGAAGGGAGGAGGAGAAATAGCATATTCCCAAAACCAATCAAAATACAGTGATGAATAGTACTGAAGGCTGCAGAGACGTCATGGAGAGCAAGGATGGGCACACCATCTCCTCCTGCCAAACTATCTATTGATAAACATTACATCACTGTCTTCTTGCCAGGAGTTATTCACAAGCACAATCAATGTCATTTTGTTCCTGTATCCAGGGATGTAATCCAACTGTAAAAGTTCCACATATTGTACTTTCTCCAGAGTTCACTGCAGCTGTAGGAAGACCACCTTCACAAAAACCTTCTTAGAAAGTGGAGACAAGGTTGGAGACAAGACAAAAGTGGACGCCATTCCTCACATGTCCTGCACAAAGGCCACCTAGCATTTCTGGGGGCATATCCGGCCAACTGGAGGACATGGACCTTTGATGATAAAGTGTGCTGACAGGCAGAAGCTCCAAGCACTAACTTTACACCAGACATTGCATCGAACTCGTTGAGTACCAAGATTTCAGCCTGAATAAAAGTTTTGGCTTGATGGTCCCTCAGCGTGATTGCTTCAGTTCTACCCAGGTCAGGCTTTGGACCCTTGAAACTATCATTCCTTAGACTTAAGAATTTACTTTATGGAAAACTAACAATACTCTTAGGAGTGTCAGAGATTTCCTTATTTAGTTTCCTTCATCTGAAAAATCTTTTATCTGCTTCATTTAAAAAATCCTCAATCACGGTATCTCTTTGTGGAGTGCTTTGATCAAATAATATCAGCAACAATTATGTCAGAAACATGACAATTAATAGGACAGTGCAAAACCTTTGAAAGAAGTGCTTTGGAAGGTATAAGAGCATATTTCAAATTGCTAAAATGTCTTTGTCTAGGCTTACATTGCTGTTTTGGTAGTTGGTATTGATACACCTGCAGGTGTGTGCAATATGTATATATACACATCAGTAGTGGGTTCCACTTACTTTCACTACCAGTTCAGATCTGGGAGCACACGTGCACACAATTGCTTTGCTTGTGCACAGAACATTCTGCGCATGTGCAGAGTATCTGTGATGTCCGGGCAGTGGGTGGAGCCTCCAGCTGCCGCCATTAGCGGTTCGCCTAGACCGGGACGAACCGGTAGAAATCCACCACTGATACACATATGAAGAGAATTGCAAGCAGCAATGTTTTTCAAACTGCACAAGTTTGAAAAACATTGCTGCTCTTTAACCAAATGTCAAAAGTCTATGGTGATTCTCCATCAATGACCACCTGTCTGCAACTAATATAAATCCTTCCGTTCCCCCACCATCCAGTCAGAGCTGAAGAAGCTTCTTGGATTAGAAGTGAAACGTCTTCAAAGAAAAAACAAGAAAGTCCAGTTGCTTCCTGAAAAAAGCACCTTTGGGTTAACCAGGTGTCCTTTGTACTTGCACCTGTGGCATCTGAAGCATCTTATTCAACGGATTTACACAGTCCTAAGACCTAGGACTAAAATAAAGGTCATGGATAGGATTATAAAGTGCAAACAAGGTCAAAGATTTTCACTCTGTTCCACCCTGCTGTTCTTTCCAGCGCTTTCAGGTATGGATTACTCTACATGGGACTGCCTTGAAGAATGTCCTGAAGCTTCAACTATTGAAAAATGTATTTATTTATTAAATGCATATGTGGCCTATTACACGATTGAATGACTGTTATGCAACCATTTGATGTACCCAGCTACTTTTCCCCAGACATCACTAATTTTTAATCACAGACCTTGAAACGACATTGTTTGTTATATATTTGTACATTCTGCATATAATATCTACTGTATTTTACAAAATCTGTATGTTTTCTATTTTACAAAAAATGTACATATAATTCCATATATAAATGAAGTTGTATGGGAAGTTTTGCGTGCTCCTGGAAGACATGTTACATCTCTATTCAATAAACTGCATTGGTTACCAATTTGCTTCTGAGTTCAATTCACTTTGCTGGTTTTGTCCTTTAAAGCCCTACATGGCATGAAGCCAGGTTATCTGTAGGACTGCCTCTTCCTTGTTACATATACCCATCCCATCAAGTCCAGCAGGAAAAGCATGTTGCGAGTCCTATCCACTAAGAAATTCCACCTAGTGGGGCTTAGGATCTGAGCCTTTTCTGCTGAGGCACCTGGCTTTTGGAGCATCTTCACTCCAAGGTTAATACAATCCTCGTGACATTCCCCAAATTAAAACATGGCTTTTCCAGCAAGCCTGGGGAATTCCTGCCAATGAGCCCATGTATGGGATGCATCATCTCTTCTGTTTGACATCTTTTTTTTTGTTTACATTTGTTTTAATTAATCCTGTTTAACTCTTGGTTTCAGAGTCACCTTGTATGATATGGGTGACCCTATAATTTTGATAACTAAATAGACTATAGTTCCAGTACATCCTGCAGCAGGCATCCTGCCTTATGTACATTGTCTCAGAATGAGATTTATAATCCAGTAGATCTTTCTAGAGGATTTACGATCCAGTTTTATGAGCAGAAGTCTTTGTTCTTGGGGTCAGGAGACAAGGTACTGTAGTTGGGGAACATCTTTGCTTGTTTATTGTTTAAAACAGGGAATTCAAAAGCTTTGTGCAGAGACTACCTAAGACGTTTAATTAGTAAAATGTGGCTGCTTCCGAGTTCAGGATGTGTGTATGTTTTAATTGGATTATGAGTAAGGAAAGCCTTTGGCCTAATTTATGCATTTCAAATACTGAAGATGGCAGGGACTGGAGGCATTGAAAACATATGAGGGAAAATAACAATCATCTCTCCAGGGCACTATCTAAAATTTTTAATAAGAATATGTATTTTAAATGTTCACTTCACATCGGTGTGGAACTGGTTTCTAATCTATGCACTGGAATCTAGGGAGGGAATGTTGAAATGATTGTCCTTCTATACAGAGACTTTCAAACTGATTACATTTAATCCAAACATGTATAGAATTACTAACTTAAACCAGGGGTGACATCTTTAATACCCATGGAGTTTCCCACGAGTATGCCATATTTTTAAAATTTATATACTAATAAAATCTTCTCCATAGAATTTCTGAATGTTTTAAAAAAATATGAATAGCTACTATCTTTTAAATATTTAGATTTTTCTATCAATATGAACGCATATTAATATTAGTAATATTTGCAGTATTAGCATGAAAAAATATGATATATTCATCCTGTAATAACTTGAGTAAATAAGTTATTATAGGCATAAAAAAAATACAGTAGTCTTCATTTAATAGAAATTGGTACTGGAATTTCCATTAGTAAGCAATACAGTCATAAAATGTGACACCATGTGACCATGCTCATTCCAACGGAAATACCAGCATTTCCAGTTTCCATCATTCTATAAGTAAATCACTATTGGTCATTAAATGAGGACACCACTTGGTCACCATTTACAACCTTCTGCTGGCTTCCCCATTGATTTTGTTTGTAGGAACCTAGCCCCCCC
>JANHFK010000086.1:0-15486 GCA_036250565.1 Sibynophis collaris
TAAAAAAAATAAAAAATAAAATTTTCATAAACTTGTATGGCAATTGTCTATGCAAATTCTGAGTTAACCAAGTCATGATTTATTTATTTATGTATTAAATGTCTACACCAGGGTGAAATCCAGAAGTTTCTGACAGGTTCTGGAGAACCGGTAGTGGAAATTTTGAGTAGTTCGGAGAACAACAAATATCACCTCTGGCTGGTCCCAGAGTGGGATGGGAATGGAGATTTTGCAGTATCCTTTCCCTGGAGTGGAGTGGGAATGAAGATTTTGCAATATCCCTCCCCTGTCATGTCCACCAAGCCATGCCCACCATGCCACACCATGCCCATCAGGCCACACCCACAGAACCAGTAGTAAAAAAAAATTGGATTTCATCACTGGTCTATACCACCCATTGCCCTACAATGTGACTCTGGGTGGCTTACAAATTACAAACCTTCGGTTGTCCCAAAGGTGTTTTGTTGTCTTTCATTGAGAAGAGGGAGCTATGACTTCTCTACAATGTTTCCTGCCCTGTGTCATTTTACTATTGAACATAAGTGTAGGCTGTTGGGGATGAGTCTGTGTTGCCTACACCTCAAGTTGAAGCGCAACTAGTTTCTATAGTCTGCAAGTTTTTTGGAAGTTCATTTGTATTCCTGCATCATTTAAAAGATATTCATCCCAAAGTGTGTGGCTAAATGTCTGTGGAGATTCTAAATTATCCAGTCATGGTTATCCTTGATACATCCTTGATGCATTCAAAACTTGCAGCTATCCCAACTGGGCCTTTGTCAAACAATTTTACCACAGACAGAGAGAAAGAAAACAACAAATGGAACAACATTTCCAGGATTTTCAAGAAATACAGCCTAATGTACACTTTAAATTCAGGAACACATTAAGACAGAAGCTTGTCCACCCTAAGACTAAAACATCCAGGCACTAACAGAGCTATGTTGCACATGCAGTGCAATACAGAGGGGTATGTGCAGATTTGTACATTGGGGAAACAAAACAATCACTCCACAAACATATGGCACAACACAGGAGAATTAACTCATCAGGACAGGATTCAGCGCTTCATCTACAACTGAAAGACAAAGGCCACTCCTTTGAAGACAACAAAGTTCATTTTCTGGAGAGAAAGTACCACTATTTTGAAAGAGGAGTCAGAAGCTATATTAAAACTGCTAGTCCTGCCTCAACAGAAGGAGAGGGATACAATACCACCTATCTCCTGTTTATAATGCAATCCTTTCAACTGTCCTAAGACAGCTGCACACTCTTGCACTGTGATTCAGGTACTCTGAAGATACAGGTTAACCCCAGGTGGTTTCCGTGACTTTTAGACTGTTAATGATTGGCTGAAGAAGCTTCTCAATGGAGAAACAAAATGTTTTCAGGAAAAATCAAGAAAGCTCAGTTGCTATTTGAAAAAAGCACCTTTGGGTTATGTGGCAACTCAGATGAGAACTTTTCCTCTATCTATCTTCCAGGTTTGTTTTATAAAATTACCTAAAAATCTATTAATATATTTTCTTTATTTTAGTTCTTAAAAATGAGATTACGATTTGTTTTAAATGGGCAGGAAAACTTGTTAATCAGTTAATTATTTGTAATAATTATTTAATAAAATGCATATATTTTCTGTATTTAAGAGAATATTTATAAAAAGAATTTTGTAAAATGTCTCTCTCTCTCTCTCTCTCTCTCTCTTTCTTTCTGTCTCATACTTGGGAATAATTCTCGTCATACTTGGGATTAATTCTAAATCCTTCTGTGAATTACAATTCAGATAATCATACAAACTTGAGACTTGGCTATAAATGTATGATTTTTGATATACTAGTCAGAAAAAGAAATCTTAATCAGCAATATATCCTTTAATCTTGGATTTAAAATTAGATTTGCATTGTTTTTTGTGTTTATTTTATGGATCTTTGTTGAAAGCTTTTATGAATTTAAAAATACTGACAGCTAAATTCTAAACTACTGGTACAAAAAGTACATATTGCAGTGGTGGTACTGAAGTTTTGCAGGTAATATCTAGCTCTGTCCATTCTGGATTTTAGATACAAAGGCAGATTCTTATAGAAACTATTTACAAAATGAAATTTTAATATTTAATATTTCTGTCTAGGTATATTGCCATAGTTACCGTTCAATTTATTCAAAATAGATTTATTTTTGGAATATGCGCTTAATGCATTTTTTAAAATGCATTCTAAAGATGCTTGTAAAGCTTTTATATTATAACGAATAGAGTATTTGTATCTTTTTATCAACAATATCTATCTACCAAATATCTATATCGTATCTGTCATTAAATCTACCAATCTATCACTTTACATAGAAGATTAATATTAAATTAATTAATATATAATTAATAATTAATATTAAAGAATATTTAACATTTTGGGAGAAATGTTCCATTTTGCATTATTTATTATCACCGTTCAATAATTTTGCTTTTGATTGTTTTCTGAAGCAATATTTGCCTGCCTGGATTATTTTACTATTAAATGGTAGAATTATCAAAGGTCTATCTTTGTATGTCTCTCTATATGTATGTTTTAATTCTTCTTTTCTAGCATAGGTAAGGTGGACATGATCATAATATTCATCTTTGTTCAACTCATACTTGCTGACATCCATGTGCCCTGCTGGCATTTTTCTAGCAATCCAGTTTTATGCACTGTTTGCATTTGTTTCAGGAACACATGCACACATGACATTTTCAAAGAGAGTGAATTAAATATGAAAGGAATAATCATGACTCTTCTGACATTCATAGGTCAGAGGACAATAGTGACTGACTGACAGAATGTTCTCTAATGACATTATGGTGAATCAAAGCTGTACAGGAACTAAACTTCCTAAAATAGAAAAGTTTGAATTGCAGGGGATTTGGTGTTTGATTGAATGGGATAGAAAGTGGGAACCTTATGGTAATCTCTTTTAATTAAAAGATCAGATGGTACAAAGATGTAGAATCAGGTCATGGATTCCATCCTGCAGTCGCATAACCTGCTTAAATTTTCTTACAGTAGAGATTGTCAATGGAGAAAATCTACAATAGCAGCATGCTTTGAATAGTGTATGAGGTGAATCTGGATAACAGTTTAAAGGACAAAGCCATTCTAAAGAAAAAGGAGCCTCTTTGACATTATCTCACATTGGTTCTAAAGTCCTGTGAAAATGACGCAGTGACAATAAATGGCAGTTAACATCATGTAATCTTTTAGAATTGTCAGAGATTTTGAATCCCAGTGGCAAAGGTAAATAAATATCTCCCTGGATTAAAAGCTTTACATTTTAGCTGTCTCTGGAGGACTATTTTTCTTGACATTTAGAAGTAATTTAACAGACTTTGCAATGGTATTGGAAATAGTCAGTACTTTTTAAAATTAACTGCAGCTATAAAGCAGTGCATTATTTTAGTAGAGAAAAAAGTTAATCATATTGTACAAAACAAATGTTGGCAATCAGAAACTGTGTCTATTTTGTGAGAAGGATCCCTTTGGAATTGAATTGGACACTTCAGTATCCATTAGGATGATTCAAAGAACATATAGAAATGGGATTTTCCCCCTCAGTTGATTCAAAACTGGTGTAAAATGATGTTTTGAATTTGTCTTTCAAATCAAGTCATATTAAAAGTTCGTGTTTGAGCCTTTGACCATCTTGCTGGAACAGCATGAAATATTTTTTTTGGTCAGCTTTTTGAAGATTATTGAGTTTCAGATGTATGTCAAAACGAGCTAAAAAATAAAATGGTACAATTCCACTTTGAAAAATATGATTATTCAAGGTAGTCAGCTAACAGGAGAAAATTACATATGAAAAAGGATACAAACTTAATAAGTTATAACCTATGACTTTCATTAATGAGTATGTAGTGATAGATATTTTTGGATCTAAATTTCCTTTCTACAAATAAAAGAGTTCCTTTCATTAGCAGAGACAGTCAGTTCCTCAATTATGAATTCCTATTAATTTCTCCTTGTTTCTGAAGATCCATCACCATCTCACACACTTTATAAAGTATTCCAATGCTTTATTTTTGAAGCTGTGAGTATTAGAATTTACAGCTCTGCTTGTCATTTGCTCATAAGATTATCCAATTCAAGAAGTTAAATTTATAACTGAAACATAGCAGGATTTTCAAAATCTTCAGTCAAATTTGTGAACGGAAAAGCAAAGTGGGTGATTTCGCTAAATGTCTGCAATAGAAAGGAAACAACTGCACCATTTCTTAGCATTTTCCTTTCTACTGACAATAGCATCACTATTGAAAAAGCATGATGAAAAGGTATTGTCATATCTTTCTTTGGGATTTAACTGCTGCATGGAAAATTAGCCAGGCTTCAGATCACGGGAGAGATAATAATAGAATGAAAGTCCTGGGCATTCATTTGCACCCACATTTCAAAGTGTAAGAACAACTCACTCTATACATTCTGTTCTGTTTTGAAAGATTTTTTGAATTGAATTACCTTTGAACAAATTGAATAAAAAATGCAGATTCAAAGCAGCTCCCCTACACAAACCTGACCAAACTCTGTATTTGTTAATAGGGATGTTTAGATTTATTCCAATTTACAGGGACCATCATGTTTTGCTCTGCAGCATTCCTTGGACAGATAAAGTCAAATAATTATTTACCTGAGACTATCAAACCCTTGATTTTCTCACAGCTTTTTATAGCAACAGTACTATATTGTGGAAATATATTCAGCAGGTCTTATCTGAATAACAACATCCATAATTTTTATAATAAAAAGCACTCCTATTTCTTTAGAGTTATAGCAATTGTTTTAGCAAGATTAAACATGCTCACATAAGGAACATTTTAAAGAATAAAATTCTGTAAGTAGAATAGTTCATTTCCTTTTAATGTTAGCATTATGGTTTTACAATTACTGTCTTTATGATATTTTGTGGCAAGGAAAAAAATATTTTCAAAACAAACTGTGTCAGCAGAATGCAGTTGAATATAATAATAACCAGAATAGATTTAATTTTAACAATTTGCCTTCTAAATAAAACTAGAGAAATAAATATATGATGATCTCGGGCTCATATTTAAGATGAAGACAGATGAAGAAAACAGCAATATAGGTCAGGACAGGACAGGAATAACAGATAGAATTTCATTCTAATGTAAACCTTCAGTTGCAATTTTACAAGGCTTCTAAACCTGGGCTAATAATCTGTAACAGATAAATTACAGAACATCCTAACCTTGTTCTGAGCACATCATGAGAAAGGCGGGGATAGATGAATCACAAGTTGGAATTAAGATTGCCAGGAGAAATTCAACAACCTCAGATATGCAGATGATACCACTCTAATGGTAGAAAGTGAAGAAGAACGAAAGAGCCTTCTGATGCGTGTGAAGGAAGAGAGTACAAAAGTTGGCTTGAAACTCAACACTAATAAAACTAAGATCATGGCATCCAGCCCCCTCAATTCCTGGCAAATAGATGGGAAAGAAATGGAGATAGTGACAGATTTTATTTTCCTGGGCTCCAAGATCACTGCAGATGGGGAGTACAGCCAAGAAATTAAAAGATGCTTGCTCCTGGGGAGGAAAGCTATGGCAAATCTAGACACATTACTAAAAAGCAGATACATCACCCTGACAACAAAAGTGTGTATAGTCAAGGCTATGGTTTTCCCAGTTGCAATGAATAGCTATGAAAGTTGGACCATAAGAAAGGCAGAGCACCAAAGAATTGAGATCTTTGGACTATGATGCTGGAGAAGACTCCTGCGAGTCCCTTGGATTACAAGGCAATCAAACAGGTCAGTCCTAAAGGAGATCAACCCTGACTGCTCTTTAGAAGGCTAAAAGGTGAAACTGAAGATGAAACTCATCCTGAAGATGAAACTTAAATACTTAATACTTAATTAACCTAATGAGAAGGAAGGACTCACTGGAGAAGAACCTAATGCTGGGAAAGATTGAGGGCAAAAGAAGAAGGGGACAACAGAGAATAAGGTGGCTGGATGGAGTCACTGAAGCAGTCAACATGAGCTTAAATGGACTCTGGGGGATAGTAGAAGACAGGAAGGCCTGGAGGAATATTGTCCATGGGGTTGCGATGGGTTGGACAAAACTTTGTGATTAACAACAACAATAACAATCTTGTGCTGTAATTTTATAATCTTCAGAAATTTTACAGCCCAGGAATGCTACTTTATATATATGTATAACCTGTGCAACAAATTAAAAGCAAATCTTATTGTGTAGCAGTGCTTTTTGAAACTGTAAAAATGAAAACAAAACTAAAATAAATTAAAATTAGCTTCTCAATCAAGAATACAGTTAACCAAAAACAAAAACAAAAACTAATCACAAAAACATTTTAAATGTAGCTGCATTAAGCATGGTGTGGTCCCAGAAAACAACAAGGTAAAAAGATGTTATCTGTTCCTGGCAAAGGACTGAAGATAACAACACCCAATTCCAGATCCTGTTGCCATTTTTCCCAGGTAAAAATTAAATCAAGCCTTTGACCCCTACTGTGACTTGAGAAAGCAATAACTTGGATCACTATGGTGGCTATGAACTCCTGAGCCACTTCTGAATCTTTACTCAAGTATGGCACATTGAAGTTCTCCACTACCAAAAGTCTGGGGAACTCTACTGGCATCACAGCCACATACTGAAGCTGCTCAAAGAGGGAGGTGGCTGCATTGTTGGGCAGCAAACAGTTGGTATGCTAATGCCCTACTATTTTACAAAGAGAACATTACAACTGGTTATTTATGAGGCACCACTTTTGGAAGCACCATAGATACTTGGATAACAATAACTACACCCCATTCGAACCCTGAACATGTGACTTGTGGCCCATATCAGTGCTGGGTTTCTACTGGGTTTGCCCCGATCCGACCGAACTGGTAGTGGTGGCAGAGGGAGGTTCTACCCACCTACCCAGACATCAACATGGATAATCTGTGCATGTGCAGAAGATTCTACACATGCACAAAAGTGCTGTGTGCGTGTTCTCCCAGTTCCGAACCGGTAGTGGAACTCACTACTGGTCCATACATATACTAGCTGGATGCATTTCTGCAAATGAAACTTACCTGCCCCTGTGCCCGCCCATGTTTGGTAATACAAGCCAGCTCAGCTTATTGGATTCTTCCAGGAATTAAATCATAAAAATAAAGAGATCCTAACTTCTGGTTTCATTTATAGTGTATTCAAAAGAATCATGAAATACATTATTTTATTTTATTTGGAAAAAATGATAAATGATTTCTGAAGTGCTTTGCAGGCATAATAATATTCTTGAGGTAGTATATAGTTCATTAAAAAAGTATAGTACTATTGGTTCTAAGATACATATGCTACATAAAAGTGAAATTTATCCAAAGTTGTGGCAATTAATAAAATGTGAAAAACTAATGATGGAGTCACAGTGATTTCCACTGAGAGAGATTTGCTCATTTAAAATGTCAATAAGACTGAAATAAATGTACATTTTAAAAATGTGATAATTTATAGAGTTTAAATTGGAGGGGTGAAGCAGGCAAGGAACTTTACTAATCAGTAGTTATTAGTCTGAATTGAGATGAAAGCTTTTCATAATCCAAGAACCAAAGATTCTTTACCAATGTGTTTTTCATGCTTTTATATTTTGGTCTTGTTTTAGATTTTTTTTTTTAACAACGAAGACTTTATTTTAGTTATACAGAACATATAGCACTGATTAAACAACAAAAGATGCCTCATGAATTTAAATAAGAAATTCTACTTGATATCCTTATGGATAAAAAGCCTGTTCAAGAATTATATTTGTGTTTCAATTCAACATTAGAGGAACAGTGAGTAATCCTTTCCATCTTTAAATCATGCTGGTGATATAAGTAGTAAAATGGTTCTAAACTGGCAGTGTAATTTTTCGCAGTATGAACTCTTCATAGGAATGTGAATGTTTATATATGACATTAAAATGATAATGCATATGGATGTGACCACATATGAGACTTGAAGGTATCATTGTGTAAACACAAATATTATTTCTTTGTTTGTATAATCAGCAAGGCTAGGAGAAGAAACTTGCTCACTGTTTTTTAAGTGTCAGATTGAACATGCAAAGTTAATATTGCAGTATTTGATTTTAGATTATTTATTTTATTATGCGAACTCTTCTGGAAGATCAATTCTAATAAACAGAGATATAGTTATCTGGAATTAACAAAGATGAGAATACTTCTGAAAATTGTATTTATTAAGTAAGTACAAAAGAGTAGCAATATAAAATATTAAAATCAAATGTTAACAATTCATGATTTCAATTAGCAGGAAAACTACATGTAATATGCAATTGAAAAGAGGAGAGGAAAAAAGGAGAAAATTCTACAAATATATAGTCTCTTAAACTGCGCTATTTATAATCACCTACACTTTTATATATAAGAGTATATATAATAGTAGGTAAAACAGCTTATGAAAATTTAATGGGCTGCCTGGAAATTCTCCTCTTTGCCCATAATTTAAAATTGTAGGTAAATATTTGTTGTGGCAGATCAAATACAGATATTCTTCTATAGTTGTGCAAATAATATATTTGGTTTCATCAATTCAAAGATATTGTGATGAGTGCCAGATAAATAGCATATAACCAAAAGAGAATGTGTATCATTATGAAATGATGATGAAAATTCTGTGAATGTCTTACCAGAGTTTGGAGGATAAAAGATGAGTGAGCTGGGTACTGCAAAGGAATTGTTTGCATAGCTCTTTTTTTATTGCTACAAAGAACAAAGCAGTCTGCATTACTCAGCCTAACTAATAGAGCTTGTCTGCCAATGGGAAATTATTATGTTATCACTTTGCAAAGTCCATTTTTCACAAAGCTGTCCGATTAATTTGCAAACTTTTTAATCAGAATTTTGAACATGTCCAAATATGTTCCTTTTTTTAATCTTAGAATACTTTTTGCAAGCACACATCCTTTTAAAGTAGTCTAATTTGTTCAGTAAATCAACAGTATGGCAGACTGTTGCAGACATTACTATATGGTTCAAAAGTTTCCATTTTAATTCAGTAACTGACTTGGGTCAATGATGATACAAAATAAATATACTGTGAAAACAAAATGGTTTTAGTATATTAGATCTTAACTGCCTTTAGGGTTTTACATGCTTTGTTAAATTGAAATTTCATACACAGAAGATACATCCAATATCATGGTGTTCCTAATATCATGCTTTAGCAATAATTTCCTTTCCTGGGAAAGAGGTGAAAAATAAATGTAATTGCTTAAATTCTGAAAAATGTTTTTCTTTGAACTCAGTGAAGCCCAAAGATGAATAGTGTATTACGAAAGGGAATTCAGCTCTATTTATGTCTGCTTGTACTGTGAAATTGGCTGTTTGTGATCTCTACAGACTGGTTTTATTTTCAACATTTTACATTATAGTTCAAACCATAAAAAAGTGGTGTGAGTAAACTACATTTTGGGTACTTTTATGGTTATGAAAAATACTGTGCTTGTTTTTGATAACTTTGGGATTTGATGTAGTAAGTGTGATTAAAAAGCACCACAAATAAACAGCAATGGATTTAGAGAAGACTGATCTTTTCAATCTGAACTAACTTTTACAGACTAGTAAGGTAGATAAAATTGTTCCTATCCATAGTCATTTAGTCTTTGATCTCACTCATTAGGCATGTCTTGATTTAAATGTTTTAGAATTATATTGCTCTGAGGATTATAGAATTGTTGGGAAAATCTTTGCTATGTCTAGAAATAAGGTTCAAATATAACATGAAAACTAGGATACACATTGTATAATTTAAAAATTCAGAAACATATTTACTCAACTGAAACCATTACAGCACCAAATAACCAAGCTTTAGAATACATGCATTCTTTAGACACTGTAGAAGTACATCTTGGCTATTCTATAACAGTAGTTTCCAATGTGTGGTCCACGAAGCCCTGAGGGACTGCAATGTAATCACAGGGGATTCGCCAAGGCATGAACATGAAGGCATGTTATGATTTAAATTTTGAGTTAAGTCTTGGTGGTCTGTGGCCATGAAAGTTATTTAAAGGGGATCTGTGGTGAAGAAAAGGTTGAGAACCACTGTTCTACCATATATAGTCCTGATTAATCTTTTAAATAAATTATTTTGGAGCCACTATCATCTATAAGAATCTGTAAACTTCAAAAACAAGAAATATACAATATTATGTTCCAATCTGGTAATTTCTATGAGATTCCATAGATCACAGGTATCAAACTCGATCATGTCACATGATGTATCAAGACGTATTATGACCTTTGTGGATCTAGGGTGGACGTGGCCTGCACATGACACATGTGAGCCACCAGTTTGTGGGCCACCAGTTTGACAGGCCTGCCATAGTAGATGTTGGTTAAAAAGAATAACAATTTCATTCACAAAATTAGAGGAGAGTCATAAGAAAAATTAATACAAGTAATGATATAAAGGAATAATAAAGAAAATATAATATGCATTGATAAGTAAGGGCATGGTAGAATCAAGAAAGGTATTCTAATGAAAATTCGAAGAATAAAATGAACATTTTTGCATATTCTTTAAAAATAAAAGTGAGACTAACTATGTCTACTCCAATTTAAAAGAATCAAATGCTCAAATTGTTAATATTGCTAGAAATATATGCCACATTTATAAACAACTCTGGGATTTTAATAGAGAGTGTTCTGCAGTGTGTACATATGCAGCAAAATAAAAGATCATCTTTTACTTGTGGAATAAAAGAAAAACAGCTCAGATTGTGCATCATGTGAACATATTGCAATCAGAAACCTGCATAGGATATTGAATGGATAGATTATCACATGTGAAAGCAGTAAAATATGATGGTCCCCATTTTCAGACAGAGGGCCTGATGAATTGTGGTTTTAAGATTTTATTACTACATTCTATTCCTTATGTAGGCCAAGATGGATTCAGTGTGTTCTGTTTCAGATAAGATGAGGGAAGAATTTGTTGATAGAAGCCAATGTTTGTGTTTAAGTGATACACACACACACATATACCGACAGACACACATGTATGAAAGTGCACATTACTGTCTTTCCAAAAAGTGAGATTTTAGTAAATGAGGCTGCTGCTGCTTTTGAACTCAAGTGCAATAATTCAGATAAGCCTAGAAAATAGGAATATACAGTAGTTTATTATAATAGGTTAATTGTTATGCACTACTAAAAATATTGATGTTCAGATCACAGCATAATGTAAACGTGTAATGTCTGGGTGCTGAAAGAACATAAATAAAAGGTCTGATCTCATTGGATCTTACTTTGAATAAAATGATTGTTTGGCCTTTGGCCTTCTATCAGAGTGATTGATGAAGGGTTTTCTTTTCTTACTGTACAAAATTCAAAGTAATAAAAAATGTATCTGAGACTTCCAATCCTGAATGTTCCCAGAAGTTTCCCTCCCAAAAAATGATTGAGGACCACAAATACAGAATGTGAAGGACAGCCAGCCCTGCAAGAATATATGAAATGGTAATATTGGCTGCAGAGAAACCAGACTAAATTCAAAGGGACACCTAGCTGTAAGATATGTTCCTGTAGTAAATATTAAAACCCCATTACAAAAAAATTGCAAATGATAAAAACAGTATTCATTTTTTTTTAAAATAGTACTTAATCATTCTTAATTGTAACTGGATTGTGGTATTTTGTCTCATAGTATAAAATAATGTAATGATGACTTTTGAAAGATGAAAAATATTTCAATATTCTAGGTCATTTTTTTATTCTAACAAAATCCCTTGTGTGTAAGTGGCTAGCATTCTCTAATACTTTATTTGCTCTCTGTGTCAAATATACACATTCTTCCCTATAACCATTTTCAAATCAATAACATGAAATAATCTCCCATAATTATTGATAGAAAAACAAGTTAATAAGAGGAATCTTAAAGCATTGGGTCTCCCCCCCATCCCCAGTAAGGGAAATCACTTTCTATTCAAATGATAGAAATTTTAAAAATGCAGAAAAATTGTCAAAGTTTTCAGCACTCAAGTAAAAAACAAAAAGCATCAAGTGGTATTATAATTTCAAAGGATTATGCCCAAACGTCAATTTAAAATTCCCCTAGGTCGCTTAGTAAAATATTTAGCCATCCAATTTAATCAATCAATTTTTTCAAAATAATTAGTTCTTTTTAGCAATGATTTTAGATAAATTAGTTATTCAGTTTTCTAGTCCTGGGCCCTATTATGCATTATATTTCAAATTGCTGAAATAATAGTGTGTGTGGATGATATACATTGTGAAGTAGATTCTATACATACATTTACAAAGATACATGATATTGTCTTTTTTGAGTGTATATTTGAGTTTGTGTGTGTGTGTATACAAATTGAAGCTTGTTTTATTAAAATGATATTTTAAAATTGCTTTTCTGACATGAGGATTGTTTTCCCCATAAACCAGGAATGATAAAAGTGTTACATTAAATTCATTTGTTCTCATTTACTTAACTCTTGAATGTATTTATTTCTTTGGTATATTGTCTTATAGTAGGTTTTTGCACACATAGAAATTGTACAATAAACAGATCGCAGAATAAAAGAGGTAATATCCCCTATTACAACATATTGTATCTGAATATAGGTTCTATTCTTATTCAAAGGCATAAAAATAATCCCCATTCCCATCCTCCATGATGACATGGCTTAAAGGAAAATATTGTATTTTTATTCAGATTGTGAGTATCATAACAGAAGCACGTTGATTCTGTCATTTATGCTATTGGTTTATATGTGCATTTAATATTAAGCAAAGTTCAGACCATTTAAGGATTTTGAAATTAATTCCTTTGATATTTTAGTGGAAAAGATTATCACTTACATTAAATTTCCTCAGTGAAAGCAATGACACAAGTAGTTTTAACTTAATTAGATTATGCCATTCATTATATAACTCACTCTCTAAGGTGTTGTTGATGGAATTATTCTACTGATCCTCACTCATGCTTATTCCACAAACTGGGAGAAGGTGCTAAATTAATATAAGGATTTGCACATGATACTTTGATATTCTTGAGATATTAACATGAAACTAACTTGCGTTATATTTTAAATTAGTATGTTTAAGACCTAAGTATCAATGTAGGGGGCTGAATTCTGCCAAAATGTATTTTTACAGACTAGCAATTATTTCAGCAAGACAGGAGATTAAACGAAAATGAGTGTTCTCCAGTGTCCTCTGTTCAGGAACAAAACACAAGATTGCCTTGCTCTGGTTGTGCAATGCCTGCCAAACCATTCTGCTCAATGATACCAGGAAAAGGTCTTAAATTGAAAATACAAACCATCTTATGAAATCTATTGATTCTCGGACACAAGAGATTGATTCACATTTTTAATATATATCACTAACAAAAACATTTAATTGGCATGCTGAGCCTTCTGCCTTGGAGATTTATTTTACTTTTGTATAATGTCACCTACTTTAAATATTAAAACAATCAACCCAATTGTAGTGCGTTAAAAAAAGGCCTATAACTATGATGCAGAAAGTCTGATTAAACTGGAGTACATTCCATTTAGAATGCATTGCATTATGTTCAGATAACTGTTGATATACTTTTCTTATTTCAAATCAATTGTCCTTCAGAATATGAACTTCTTTGGATAACTGCCTGAGGATAAGGAATAAGTCCAAGCATCTCTATCTCAGAAAATAAACTAATTAATAATCCATGAAATAAGAAAGCAGATGTAGCATCAAATTGCCAGGTTTTAAAAACCAAAATATCTCTTTAATCATTTGAAAGAAACCAAGGTAATTTAACTAATTTTAAATTGATTTAGAGTTTTAAGATAGATGTTCTTTTAAAGAATGAACAATAATCGCTTTCAGGATTGTTTCTACTATATATTGCAAACATGGGGAAAAATAATGCAACTGTCAGTTTTATAATCCAAGACTTTGATGAATCAGCTGAAAATATGGAAATGAGCACCTAATTCTACAGAGTTTTATACATATATTTTGGAACCCTAATCATATAGCGTTACAGTTTAGTATAGTAGTTCTTCACAATATATATTGTGGCCTTCACATCTGCAAATATATAGAGAAGGCCTAATAACAATACATACCTAATAGGATGTCCAAAAGGAAAGAGAAGTTGCTTCCTCTATGGGTGCTCCTGTCTAATAGTTTGCACCTAGAATTAAGATATGACTATTCTGATAAAACACTGTTGACAGAGATATAATGCTACGAAAGAAATTATTTTATCAGAAAGGATGTTACCAGTTATTGGTACAACCAGTTATTGTACTGTGTTGTACCGTTCTATTGTTTATTAATTTTATTATATATGCTATTTTATTGTGAATTACTTAAAATCTATTGTGATTGAAGCATATAAGTTTTAATAAAATAATAATTGCCAGTTCATTGATTTTGGTAAGTCTACACTATCTTCAATCAAGTTTGGATCTAATCAACAATGGCCCTTTAGATATTCATGTCTTTTTATATCTTAATTAGTAAACTTGAAAAACCCATATTGTTTCTTTCACATATAATTTCCAATTGATTTCACCTATTTCCAATTGGTTTCACCCCCTTTGGTAAAAGACCTTTCCTGGCATGAGTATAGTGGCCAATGGTTTGACCCTTTATAAAAAAAGTCATCTGCTTATGAATGACTGATAAATTGAAAATATTAGTACAATCCATTTAATCCAAATAGAGAAGGGTTTCAGGATGTCTTTAATAAAAGTGAGCTTATCTTCAATGTCTCAGGTAGCAACATCCGCTTTTATTGCCATATATCTTTTAAGTTTTACAAGATTATATAAGATCTCTCTCCATTCAGTGCAAATAGCACTGCATTTTATCTATTCCATTTGAATACAATATAAGGATGGAGGTGAAAGTGATATATATTTAATTGCCCCATCCAGCATCAGGGGAAAAACATACTTTATTCCTTCCATTAGACAGAATGACTAAGGACTTTTTAAAGATTCTGTACACAACTTCAAGATTCCCAAAGATAAGCAATAGTTTAATTTATTCATAATTCATTTATATCCACTGAATATTATGGAAACAGTATTCTTGGCACTACAACAGCAGTACATTTCAGTCTGTAGTTTTTGTTCCAAATATTTTTCTTCCTGCTATTGATAGCTATTTTTTGTTTTTTACAATAGACTATGGTGATGTAGAAGTCATCAGATTTGGATGTTGCAGCTTACTATGGACATCTGGATATGGTATAGTTTTGACTAATATGATAAATAAAATCCAAAATGGCCTAGAGGTTTGTTTTCTGGTGAATATATCACAATGTAAATAAAAAGAACAGCTCTTGGCTTTGGATCTTTGTGTATATAGTATTGTAGAAGTATTATCACCTAGTGTTGGGTTAATAATTTTTTTTTATTTATTTGTCAAGTACATATTAGATAATATATATAATTATAGGCATGAATTGAGTACATAATATGA
>JANHFK010000095.1:40239-50974 GCA_036250565.1 Sibynophis collaris
TAATCCTTGCTTAATGACCCTATTTGGGACCAGTAGTTCTGCCACTAAGTTGCAAATATCATGGTGAGGACTGGGGTTTCTGGCAGGAAAGAGATAGGACTACTCAGCTTAATAGCTTGGGCTTGTGTTTGCCTCCTAACCGTTCCCCCTTGCTTTAGAAAGCTGTTGTGTCTGGGCCCGCTTACTCTCTGGCATACATCAAAAGCAATGCAATGCAATGCAATGCGCCACAGCCTTTGAAATCCCTCTTCAATCTCTCTGCACACAGGAGAGTCAGGCAAAGGAGACTACAGAAACCTCTTGCTTCTCCGCCTCTCTGCAGAGTGGAGAGATTGGCGAGAAAGAGGTTTCAAGAGAATACTGCAAACTTGTATAGTATACCCGTGGCTCCCAATTCTGGGCCGCCAGTATGATCACATTGCTTTTGATAAACAGAAGAGCAAACATCTTATTCTCTTGTAATCCCTTTCTCTCAACTCTTTTTTGCTCTGCAAAGGGCAAAAGAAAGGAAGAAACACATCAGACACAGACCAAGGCACATTGATTGTAATGGCAATCACGTGACTGAGGGACGCTGCAAAGATCATACATGGTCTGTAAAGTTATTTTTTTAGCAGCACTGTAACCTCAGTCACTGAACAAATAGTTGGTAAGCGAGGACTACCTGTAATTCTGCAGATGATTGTAGAATTTAGTGAGGAATGCAATTCTCTCCCTTACCTATGGTACAGTTTGTGGTTATTTTTCGTCGCTTGGGGTTATGTCGAAGCAGCTCTAACTCTCGTTTGGTTGGCTCCCAAGTTGAATACTTCTCTCCAATACCTGGATAATGAAAACAAATATAGGATTGTATTTCAGAAGACTGCTTGTGGCTATAAGGATACTTTGGAATGCAAACTGCACCATTCCTCTACATTTCTGAGCTTCTAAATATGTTCTCACAAATGTGTGTTAAAAACATACAAGAATAATTACTTGGACTGTATTGGCAATTTAACCATGTTTAAAGTAACAATTTCCTCTCCTTTTCTTATTCCTAGCAGTGGATCAAAATACTTTTAAATTAAAAACACAATAGCAGGTTGCCCTTCATATAGGTTGTTCTTTTGAGTTAAGACAGCTATTGCTGTCAGTGAAACCACCCTTGAAGCATGACCTTTGTGTAGAGATGTTTTTAAAATATGATGACAACAGCAAAAATAAATAATCCAATTCATTAGCTATGTGCTATTTTGAAAAGCTGATGTATAGAACCAATACAATGTGGGTGATATTCAAACCGTTTCCTTAGTATGTAAAAACTAATATCCCCCTCAGTCTGTCTCTGCAATCTGGACCATAAATTATATAGGCTGAGAGCCAAAGAACTTTGCAATTAATGCTGTAAGACTGCTGAAGCTTATTTGCCTGAAAGAATAGCTCCTGAGTTTGGCAAGTCTGTTTTTAAGAGTGAACAGCTTCAAAAGAGAATATGAAAGGAAAGGTAGCTATTCTACTGGGCAATTACTGTACATATCCACTGAGTATAAGCAGCTCTTTGGATCCTGGTTGTAAGTTTTAGTTAACAATATGTTGCTGAAAAACAGATGATTGTTATCTGTCTATGAGAATATATGAGTATATGTACATGTATGCAGGTATGTGTGTGGCATGCACGCTCTGGATATGAATTTTCTTGGAAGAGATAACTTTTTGAAGAAAGGGGAGAAATAGGTCATCTTGGTGGCTTTCTGAGTCTAATCATTATAATCAGAGATGTTAGTAAAACAGATTAATAAAATGATACCCATTGGGCATTTCAATTTGATACACCAACAATGCAATTGTATATATGACTATGCAAATTAGAGATACATGATCTTATAAATAAATGATAAAATATTCTACAATCTCACACACACCCCAAAAGAGAGGGGGGAATTACTCTTCACCTCAAATAACAAGAATTTCTTGTGCTTTTCTATTACTACTAAGCTAATATTCTAACAACCAAAAGGAAAATATACCTTACAGGAAATAAAGCTAAAGTAGATTTCCATGAAATATTGAATGGAATAACTATAAACAAATACAATATGAAGTCTTCATTTGCAAAGATGAATGAGCCACTGTAAAAAGCTAAAAAGACTCAGCTAGGGTCTTTCTTCAGCAAAGCTTTTCAAAAATTGAGCTTTCACAAGAAACCCATCGACTTTTTCAAAAGACCAGTGCTTTAACTTTTTGAAATCTTATAAAACTAGAATGCAGAAACAACTGGCACGAAGGGAAGGACTTAGCACAAATCAACCAGAGGGGTGGATTAAAGAAGATCTCGAGAATTATAGCCACTCTGCACAGTAAGAGTGTATTAGACATGGCATATCAAGATGAATTTGCGTACATATTTGTTTGGATTAGTGCTAATGGCAGAAACAAGATTCTGTAAGTAAGGCGCAAACAATAGACACATCGTTAAATACACGGACAAATATTTACAGGACAAGGACTTACATAATTATCAACTATTTATTTTAATGAGGAAGAAAAAGGTTTCATTCAACTTTAGATATATGTCACCTCTAACAGTTAAAACAGCCCTCTCGCCATCAAAAGGGCTGCAAGTTGAAAAGGCTTCTTGTAAAATGCCTTGTTTTTACTAGAGAAACATATATAGCAAACTGCGGGTTCACTCTCAAATATTGGAGGCATTACTGCCAATTTTCAGCAAAAGAGCCGTTTTGCTTCTGAATTAATAAGCACAACTTGGCATTGATAAGGGTTACTTGACTGTCATGTAGAGGAAGTTTAATGATACTTTGCCAAGTATTTTGCGACATTATTTTCTTGTTCCAAGATTAACTTAGAACTATCCAGTATCCCTCCCTCTCTTCCTTTGATTGAGCTACTTTAAAAATAATATTTAAAATGCCAGTTGAGAATGATGAACAATGCAGTGGCAACGTGCATACCTATTTTTAACAGCCACCTAAAAATGGTGCAATTCCTTCTAGATAGACAGGATATATATATATATATTAATCTTTTAACTCCTGTGAAGGGGGAATATTTTGGAGCAGCAACTCAGCTACAGGAAGGTCCTGCAGAATGCATTATTTCCTGGATCACGAAATACATTCTTTACAATATGAAAACATTGCAAATTCTGTCTCTTGCTGAAAAATGGCAGGTAATCAGTAAAGGGACGCTTGCTAGTGAAATGTGTCGCCAGCTCACATTTCTTACCTGTCATTGTACACTGGTAGTGAGAAATCATTGTTGGGGTGAAGGCTAAAAAAGAAAAGAATTAGGGAAAGAAAACTGAATAATAAAACAAATGTGTGTACATATATTTGTGTGTTAATATCTACATATATACATACTGTATGTGCAAACAAAGTGACATTTTTGTTAAGCTGGCACAGTAACTGCCTAGGGAAAGCGTGGCATTTTGTATGAAGAATATAAATTTTTGTCTACTATGTTCCAAAAAGATCTGAATACTTTCATTTATTGTTAACTTTGCACAATCACAAGGGGGAAAAAGTATTTTACTAAAATATTCTTCCTAAATTTAATTTGGCTATGCTTTTGTGATGTGTTCAGTTTAACTCCTGAAGAGAAATAATCTCTACATCTCTCTCTCCCAAAAAAACTTTAGTTAAAGTTTTCTTATTTTTCTTTTACAAGAATAAAAGGGCCAGGTATGACTTGAAATGAAAACTTATTTCAAGCAGATACTTAAAGAAAACCAAACCTTGAAGTTTCCAAGCTTTCCGCTGTTCTTCTTTGGCAATTTGTTCCATATCTTTGTCATATATGTAATCTTGACACATAAAGCAGTATATACCCCCATACAAAAGGTCTATGGCTGCAGAAGGAGAAGGGATGGAGAAAAAGAAACATTTTTTTTAAAAAATTAAGAAAATAAAGAATTGTCTATAATTAATCTCTCCTTATTAGCAACTTGGACTACTATCACATGACAAATATTGACTTTTATATGTCTATTGCCAAGCCTCAGGCAAGCAGCAACATTTAAAAAATCTTCCTGATTAAATTATCACAGATTCCAAGGTATTAATCTCTGACACAACCAATGATATGAAAATATTTCTCAGCAGCCGAGGCAATGCTTCACATTCCCTGTGAAAATCGATTCTATGTCACTGTTTCTGTTCATCAGTCTGCAGAGAGTAAGAGTAAGCAGAGAAACTTCTATAGAATTATTTTGTGCTTGGACATACCTTTTTTGCAAGCCTCAAAAAATTCCATCGTGTTAAGGAAAGATAGAAATTGTGGATTGTACTGTTTCTAAGCAATATGAGAAAGCTAAATCTCAAATTTCTAAAAGCGAATTTTAAATCAAGAATTATCTGATAGTCCTGAATGGTACACATGCTAGATCTACAAAGCTATGCAATTTTAGGTATAGATCAAGGCTAGTAATAAGCTTCAAAATGTGTTGCCTATATATTTTTATAATCAACGGACCTCCAATTTGACAATGAGCTATGTATCTTTTAATCAAAGAAAACCGAAATCTATTTTTACTAGGAAAAGCCTTCCAAAGGGTCCTAAATTTTAAAATAAGATTAACAAACCCCTTTAAAATGAGGATATATATCTTTTGCTTGTTTAACTATTGAGTTACATGTGATTGGAAGATTAGATTAATTAAGACATACAACTCTGATCTTGTAACATTTCCATATTCTAATTTAACTAAGTCTGATGCTCTACTAAGTCATACCAAACTAAGAACAAAGTTTCCAAAATTCTTAGGTTAAATTGCTGCTTAATACTGTTCTATCACAATTTACAAATAAATGTTCTATTCCATTGCTGAAATTGAAATAATTAGCTCCACTAGATTAAATTGGAAATCCAAATATTAGATAAGGGAATTTTTTTTATAAAAGTAGTTCCCATCATTAATTAGCAGATTTACTAATGGATTGAGGGTCAGGGACACCAATGGCCCATAGCATCTTAAAATGGATTTGTGTAGACTTGTTATTTGAAAAGGCGGTTCACCCAATAACTGTGCTTCAATACAAGGTTTAGCTTTAAAGCAGATTTGATTTTTTAAAAAAATACTACCTTTGTGTGTACCAAGTTGGAATTGCTTTTGCTTACAAAATAACTTATGCACACTAGAGTTAACAGGTAAAGCTGTTCAATAAAGTAAAAGATGAATGAGGAGGTTTGTTTATCTTAATACACATACTCTTTCTCTTCATATAACAAGATAGGAATGATTTTTAAAATGAAAAACATCAGTTTTAACTATAGCATAGAATGCAGTTCTTAGTTATATAAGCCATCCACGTTAACTGTTGCTATAGCAATATAATGGGTAGATGAATGTCAAGAGCCTTACAATATGATTATCTGAATGTTATACCCTAAAATAAAGCTTCAGTGTTTTTAAAAATGGAGCATTTCTTATAGATCTTCTACTCTGCTATTTGGTTACAAATCAAAGTAATTTTGCAATAATATTTAAAAGTAAATAAACAAAAGACAGCAGTGTCAGTTATCCCAAAACTCTCTAGTATAAAAATGGTGTAACTGACATTTGAAAATTGAGTGCAAAAAAAGAAATAATCTTGATGAAGATTTTGATAAAAATATGAAAATAGCAGCAGAACAGATTCTATTACACATCCACCATCAAATCACATAATCCCTGTTCACTGACAAGTTTTCCCTTTTGTATTTATGTATTTTTGTGTCTTTATATTTGTATAAAGGCCTTATACAAATCATTCAGGATAATCAGCCTTATTTGCATCAAATGGGATGTTTTATCAGTGATTAAACTATTTTATTAATTCACATCCTGGAAGCAACCACTGAGATGGCTTCTTATGGTAGTCTATACATAACAGACTATTGAGGAATCTGCTTATGCTCTTTCCATTCCAATCTGGGCTCACTTATCCAGCCTCCTATTTGCCAGGAATGAGAATACCCTTAACTCAGTTCCTTACAGTTTACGCTCTAAAGTCATCTGGATGCTGGAATGCAGATTCTGAAAAGTCTACTATGAGACAGATTTTGCAAGACTGACTTATCTACATTGTATGGGTAATATAGTAAACAAATTCAGATTTTTTTAAACAAGAGAAAATAATGGTGGATTCCTCACTAGTATGCCTACAGGTGGTGCGCACTTAACAACAATTCGTTCAGTGATTTTTCAAAGTTATGACAGGCTGAACAAACGGTAAGAAATTGTAGCTATTTCACAACTGTTCCAGTTGGGTAGAGACTGGAATCTTAACACATCCAAATTTAGCATCCTTGCCTTTGCACCTGTTCAAAACAGGTAAAGCTATTTTGACCTGGGTTCATTTGCTACCAGATGGTTACTAGATTGTAAGAGATGCTAATGTCTGAAATGCGGGCAAAGTTCCTACATGGTTCGAGATTCTTACTATTGGCAAATTTATGCCCTGCTGAAATATATGGAAACTACCTTTTCCAAAGGAGCAATAAAGGTGTGATAATGGCTTATGAGCTCAATTTTCTCCTCCTTTTTTTGAACTTTTAAAATAGAGTTTGAGAAGAGTACAGTTCATCTGTATGGCTAGGTAAACCTCTGAAGAAGGCAAACTTGTTTTTGACATTGCCCTGAGAATTGCACCATAAATAATATCTTCAATAATTCAAGGGATAATGGAGTAAGGGCAGTGGTGAAATCCTGCCGGTTCTGTTCAGCTCGCATGTGCCAGTAGTGGTGGCGGGGTGTGGTTCGGCAAACCGGTAGCGGCGGCAGCGCAAGGCTCCACACACCTGCCAGACATCGTTACTTCCTGGTTTTTAACCCTCTGCACATGTGCAAAGCCTTCTGCGCATGCGCAGAGGGTAAAGAATTGGGTGTGATGATGGCGCGCGCGGAGGGGGGGATCATACTTCCAAACCAGTAAGGAAGGTAAGAAGATTTCACCCGAGTAAGGGCTACCATAGCTTTTTACCAAAGTTCATCTCCAGCTACCACAGAGATCAGGAGATGTAGAGTGTTTACTGCAAGGTTCAATACCAGCCAAATTAACCATGTGGAAAAAGACAGACCACAATTCAGAATATAAAAATGTGAGCCCAATGCTTATGACCTATGAAAGAAGGTTGTCAGTGACAAGCCCTATAAAATAAGGTGGCAAATCCCTCAAATGTTCACTCCTTCCTTCTTGGACCTCTAGGGTGCAAAACGTGCAAATACTTCATTTTGCAAATATACATATAACTGCTTTTGCTAATGATGTGCATTTTTGTCTCTGGAGTTTGAATTTATCTTTGTCTCCATGGAGACTGCTGTTAGCTAAGCAGAGTCACTAAGAGCTTCAAAGAAGAAATTTCGTTCATTCTGGTATGTGCCCAGTTGAGAATGAACTGGAAACAGAGCTGTGCAATAGTGATTTTGTATTTGGGGGTCTGACGTTTTGCAACCACTGCTGTCAGAGTGTACGGGTAGTCCTCGACTTATGATCACAACGGAGTCCAAAATTTCTATTGCTAAGCGAGACATTTATTAAGTGAATTCTGTCTCATTTTACAACCTAACTCACCACGGTTGTTAAGTGAATCACTGTTGTTTAATTAGTAACATGGTTGTTAAGTGAATCTGACTTCCTCATTGACTTTGCTTGTCAGAAGGGGATCACATGACTCCAGGATACTGCAACCATCATAAATATAAATCAGTTGCCAATTGTCTGAATGTTCATCACGCGACCACGGAGAAGCTGCAATGGTCATGTGAAAAATAAGTCATAAGTCACTTTTTACAGTGCGATTGTAACTTTGAACGGTCACTAAACGGAGTGTTGTAAGTCGAGGACTACCTGTGACTGACTGGAGCCAAAGGGCAGCGGTGGTGGTAGCAGCAACAGCCACATCACAGTACGTAGATATGGTGGCTGCCATTGCAAACGTTACTGGATTTACTCTTCAATACAGAATGCAAGTATTTAAACCTATGGATGAACAATTCAGGCTTCTTGGCTTCTAAGAGCTTCCAGATTGGTATCAAAAATAAAAGGAATTATATATAATTGTTTAAACAGTAGGGCATTTACATAGACATGGATAAGAAGATGACATACTGTTGGCTGAATCCTATCAGGCTGAGCATCTGCCAATCCAGGAAGATGAGGCTAACAAAGTAAATACACAACAGTAAAAAGAAACCTACAAGGAGGTTCTACAGCTAAATGTCTATTTCAGTCAAAATACAGTAATTATAAAATATGTAAATCATAGATGGGTTAAAGAAAACCTTGAGAGAAAGCTCTGAAGTGAACTCGATAAAAAAATGCATATCTTTACAAATAAATGAAATTTTGGATGTTAAAATATCTGAAACTAGCTAAGGTTTCTATATACTATAGGCCACCTGACTTCAGACAAAAAAATTGCATCGTTTAATAAATATTGAAATCCCGTTCAAATTAAGAGTTGTGTTTCGTTTCCCTATTTTCTGTTAAAATGGTGAACTCTTCAACTACGAATCCCCAAGAATTGCAACATTTTCTGTAATTTCATTTTTTATAATGGTAGAGAACATAAAAATGAGAAACTATGTAACTTTTATTTCTATTATCCTGCTCTTTGGTTATTTGTACATATTTAGCTTCAATTAATCATGGCCGTAATTACGGGATAACTTCAATATTATTATTTTTCTTTAAAAACCCTCCTGCATGGATTATATGGAATATTCTCTTTAGCCAGAAGAGACAACCTGTCCGAATTTATCCGATCTAACTGCAGGATTTTCCATATTGTAAAGCTCATGCCTTCATAAACAAATCATTTTAATGCAAGAATCCAGGATAATTACTTACCTAAGTTGTGTCGCTTTGCCTTTGCGTGCTCGTGAATATGTTTCTTTGTAAAACAGCCAAAGAAGACACAGTACAGGCAAGAATGAAGTCTGTTCAGATGGGCACCGCACATATGACAGATGCACGACTTTGCCTAAAATATAAACAAGATGTTTATTGAAAGCAGCAAACATTGCGTCATTTTTCCAATCTACAACCAGGCTTTAAATTCGAACTTTAAGCTTAAGATATTATTTCTATTTTTTAATACTAAAACAAAACCAGACGGGATTGTGAATTCAATTCCGTTCCAAAAATGTTGGGTCAAGAACTTGGTATGTTTAGGTAGGGAGAACGGCTGTCCCTCGACTGCCATACCGCCTTTTGTATCCTGACTTTCTGCTACGACATAGCTATTTTGTAGTCCTTCTGCTTCCAGTGCCACCATTTATTTGGGGTGGTGGGAGGGCAATGGCATCCTTCTTCTTAATGCTGGTTTGTAAGGTAAGGCAACTAATATCCTGAGCATTTATATACTAAATGCCCAAATAAAAAACAACTCCCACTCCCTTTTTCAGGAGCTGCAAGCAAAAGTAGAAAGTACTGTACAAAACTTTTTATTAAAAATATAAGGGGAAGTAAAACTTCCTTTTAAATTTATGCAGCCATAGGCATGCACAACCACATATAGATAAACGAAGTAGGGATAACAGCATGAAGATCATAAACAGTGTCTTGAACATCAATGCCCCCTAAAATTCCCAGATGCAGAGAGTCCCAGTAGCTGGGAACAAGGAGGAGAGAGCATAACGTGAAAGAAAAATTGGCACAACTATAACAAACTTGAGATATATTAGCTGCAACTCTTCTTCTATGGAATAATTTACCTCCAAATGAGATTAGTTCCCATCCTATTGCTTTATTTCCTTCTTCCTTTCAATTATGTCCGATTCTCAGAAAGCGTAAGAGAAAGTGACTGGCCCAAGGTCACTTTGGCCCAGTTAGATTTGCGCCTAAGACAGGACTAGAATTCCCGCCCTCCCAGTTCCTAAACTGATGCCTAAATCACTACACCAGACTAGGAAGCCGACAACACTTGGCCTTTAAAGAAAACCCTGAGTGGGATTTGGCATTAATTATTCATCAGCTGCCAGAGTTTTATTTGTAATTGTACTTGCTATTTTAAGTTGTGTTTCTTTTTTGTGATATTGTTTTGTTGCTTTAATCTTCTTACCAAAAGAAAGGAATGTGAGCCACTCGAAGTCCCTCTGGACTGGAGCAGCATATAAGCCACACTAAATTAAAAAGCTTATTGAAAATATCAGACTTTACCATTCAAATATTGTTATGAAGTCGTAATTTTATATAAAAAAAGATAAATAATTAGATAAATGTTTGTGATAAGTTCTTGTAAAATGCTACCTAGGAGTTTTTAAATATAGAAGAGTTTCCATTTCTGAAATTAAGCAATGCCTCTTCTCACAAAACTATGGTTTTATAGGAAATGTTTCTAGCCTGCAGTGCAGCACTAAATTGAGAACATTCCTCTTAGTAAATACCAACACTGTTTAGTGGTTTAACCCACTCAGATGAAGGAATATACTTATGAATGCTGCTTTGGAGGCGTCTATGTACGGTACCATCATTAGTTGTCTTACTATAATAAGAAATCAGTCATGTTTCAAATGTCACTACCACAACTTGGTGTCCTCAAGGTAAGTTAGAACCACAAGTTCCAGAATTTCTAGACCAGTGATGGCTAACCTTTTTCCCGTCGCATGACAAAAACAGGAGGAGCGCAGGGGGATTGTGCGCACACATGCACACACCCATAATTCAATGCTCCCCGCCCCCCACACATGCGCATGCGACCCCACCTATGCAATGGCACGGTAAGCCCAGTAGGCCCGTTTTTCGCCCTCCCCAGG
>JANHFK010000101.1:0-11484 GCA_036250565.1 Sibynophis collaris
CAGTGGAAGAAAAACAAAACAGAAAGGATGACAGATTAACAGAGTTGGAAGGGACCTTGGAAGTCTTCTAGTCCAACTCCCTGCTCATGCAGGAGGCCCTATATCATTTCAGACAAATGGTTGTCCAATCTCTTCTTTAAAACTTCCAGCGTTGGAGCATTCACAACTTCTGGACAAGTTGTTCCACTGATTAATTGTTCTAACTCTCAGGAAAATTCTCTTTAGTTTTAGGTTGGTTCTCTCCTTGATGAGTTCCCATCCATTGCTTCTTGTCCTGCATTCAGGTGCTTTGAAGAATAAGTTCTCCCTCTTCCTTATTGCAACCCCTTAGATATTTAAACACTGATATCATGTCATCCTTAGTCCTTTTTTTCATTAAACTAGACACACCCAATTCAGCAGCTGTTCTTTATATGTTTTAGGCTCCAGTCCCCTAATCATCTTTGTTGCTCTTCTCTGAACTCTTTCTAGAGTCTCAATGTTCAAGTCAAGCAAGATCATTCTGTATCTTAAGCCTATCTTCTTTTGGCTATTCCTGCCAGCATGGTCTTGTCCACAAATTTGATGAGTTCCCCATCTATATTCCCTAAATGTGTCTGTGGTGGCAGTCCCAAACTGGAACTTTGTCTCACAGATAAGCAATTACAAATTGCTCCATTATCCCTAGGATACCCTTGCCTCAGAGGTAATTGCTTCCCATTTAAGGTAATTGCCTCCAAGAACCACTGTTTTAGACCTGTAGGTTCATAACTCTTGTGCTAATTTTAACACTTAATTTGGAAACTTCATAGTTTAACACTTGTTTGAGGAGCTTGTACTTCATGGATTATCAGGCTATTGTGGATTATGGGACTGTAAATGCACCATAAAAATAATGGCTTTAGATAGCAATAGTAGAAGGACTTTTTTTTCCAGACAGTTGTATCTAAGAATTTGTTTGAACTCCAGGTGAATGTGTTTTGTTTTGTGTTCTTTTGCTTTCTCCTATTGCTGAATATTTTGGGGGCTATATACAGAAACATGTTGTGACTCATTATTTCTATTGATTTTTGGTAGATTAAAATATTTTTACATTAGTCTCGTTCTCTATGCTGAGAATAAACCATGGTTGATCAAGTGCAGTGTAATGTAATCTGTTTGGTTGCCACAGTGAAAGAATCCTGTTTTGTCCTTCTCTTCTTTAAAATAGGAAGTTTCTACAATATTTAAACATTGGCTGCAGTTTCCTGAAGTCTTGACCTTTTGTTCTATTCTAACTATAATGACTATATGTGTTTCCTTTGTATTGTGAACCCTAATATACATAAAATCTAGATCTTGTGACATGGAAATTCAAAAGATCTGTTTTGGACATTGTCAACACAATATTATGAAGATGCTCTTCACAGCCCGTGGCTCCGGGGGCTCCTTTACACTTTCCCTCCCCTTCCTCTACTACTTACAGTAATCAGGAAAGTGCTGAAGGAGGAGGAGGAGGTTTTGCTGTTGGCTCCCTATTGGCCCAGAAGATGGTTTGCCGATGTGGTGAACCTATCAGTGGCCTGACTCCGGAGTATACTTCAGGACAGAACCTCCCTCAGCCAGGGGGCCTTGGTCCATCCGGAGCCTCAGTGGCTCCAACTGACCACCTTGCAATTGAGCAGAGGGTCCAGAGTCATGACAATCTGTTCTCCAGGGTCATCCAGAATATTTAGGCTTCCAGAAGGCCATCCACCAACAGAATATATGATGCTACCTGCAGGGCCTCTTGTGCCTGGTGCTTCAGGAGACTTTGTTGGTGTTAGTGGTCCAGGTACTGGAGTTTCTCCAGGAGGGATTGGACAAGGGATTGATACCCAATACCATACGTAGACAGGTGGAAGCACGGTCATCTGTTTTGTCATGTGGGAGCCTGGAGTCTCACCAAGCATCCAGCTGTGCACAGGTTCATCAGGGGCGTTACTAATTCATGGCCTCCTGTGGTCCACAGATACCCCACTTGAAACCTGAGCCACAAGGAAGGCCACCTTAAATGTGAGAAATCTCATGCTAGCTGATCTCAAGGGTTCGAAAGCATGAGATTTCTCACATTTAAGGTGGCCTTCCTTGTGACTATTACATGGGCCAGGAGAATTTCAGAATTGGTGCCCCTTTCTGTGAGAAAAGACCTATGCATTTTTCATCCAGACAGGGTGGTCCTATGGTTGGATCCCTCCTTCATTCCTAAGGTAAATTCCTGGTTCCTGATCCTGCCCAATTTCTACCCAGGGCCTCAACATGCCCTGGAGCAGAGATGGCATACCTAGATGTTAGGAGGAATCCCTATTCATTTCTTTTCAGCCTTCTACGATAAGCAACAGGGTATTTACCTTCAACGATGAGATGGTGGATTAGGGCATGTATTGCCAAGGCATATGAGTCCCAGGCCCTCCAGGTGCCTGGGAGTATAACTGCACATTCCACCAGAAGCATGGCCACTATGACGGCATGGGTGACACAGGCCTCTATTGAGGAAGTGTGTCGAGCAGCTACATGGTCCTCTTCATCACCTTTCATCAGGCATTATAAATTGTATGTCTTCGCTTCAGCAGAAGCGGTCTTTGGTAGGTGGGTCTTCCAAAGGGTCCACACTGATGGAGGTACTTAGGACCAGATTGCTTCCCACTCATTTGGGACAGGCTGGCTTTGATATGTCCCATTCCTGGCTTCTCTCTCCCAGGTCCACAGTCCGGGAGGGGCTAATGTTTTCACAGGTCACAAGATTGTCATCACTATGCCTTCGACAAACTGGGAAATATCTAGGCAAGGAAGGCGTGACCAAAAAAGATCAGATGCTCAGTCTCCATGCAGAAGATAAAGCAATACCCATTCCTGGCTTCCCCCTCCCAGCTCAACGAAAAGGAGCATGTCTATAGAATCAACTTGCAGTTTACAAAATTAAGAAAGGTATCAAGAGATATTTTTGTGCATTGTCAGAAAAAAAATTAGATATCAAATTTTGCAGCATTGAAGATTAATAATGCAGAGATGATCATATTCTGATAAAACTATGCAAGCAAAAAGTATTTCTTTTTTTGATAAATTTGTGATGAATTTATTTCACTGGGAGTTACAAAGAGAAATGGAGGTGATTTGTATATAAACCCTCCATTGCAATCAGAATTGATATTGAGTAATGATATGGGGGATATGTAGGTGGTGATAAAATGATATTAAAATGATAAAAATGATATCAAAATTACAAGATAGAAATACTAGATCATAGTAGATAATCTAAAAATATTGAAAAGATATTTCATCAATATTCCCTAAATTATATAAGCGATAAGAAAGATTGATGAAATTTTAAAGAAACAAAATTTAGCAAAGTTCATAGAAAAACAGCAGCAATTTATGAATGGACCAATTACAATAACAGAAGTTTATGAAGCTATAAAAATGGTCAATATTGGGAAAGTATCAGATGGTTTATTAGTATCATCTTATTATCAATGTTATCTTATAAACATTTTGAAGATGAATTATTACAACTGTTGTAAAACATGATGAATTCTATTTTACAGACTGGAAAGAAAGTTGGATGGAGGCTAATACAACATTAATATCTAAAGAAGTTCAAGATTTGACTTCATTAAAATAATATTGCCCAATATCATTACTGAATAATGATAATATATAACTTATACAGTAATAAGCATTATTCAGTAATAATCATTACTATATAAGTTCTATACAATAATTTTGGCTGAGAGAATGAAGATGGTATTACAGAACTTTATTCATGGAGATCAGTATGAGTTTTTACTAAAAGTAAAAGGTAGCTGAGGAACAATATTACCCTATATCAAAAATATATTGGATATATGAAACAACATGAAAAACAGGTGACACTTATTTTTCTTGATGCAGAAAAGGCCTTTGATTATTTGAAATGGATTTTTTGTTTAAAATGTTTAAAATGTTGGAAGATAAGGTCAAATGGGCCTTAGGAAATCTGAACAACAACAAAGCTAGTGGAGGAGACAGTATTCCAGCTGAGTTATTCAAAATCTTAAGAGACGATGCAGTAAAAGTGCTACACTTCAATGGTGAAATCTATCATTTTAGTCCTGCAGAGAATTCTTTGTATAATTCAGTTAGAGAGGATGCAGTGACGCTATGTGTTTCTTTTACATACCCTGATAAAATTAAAGATATTGCCCAATTCCATATT
Organism: Sibynophis collaris; assembly: GCA_036250565.1. NCBI lineage: Eukaryota > Metazoa > Chordata > Lepidosauria > Squamata > Sibynophiidae > Sibynophis > Sibynophis collaris. The sequence continues at coordinate 4,193 of JANHFK010000101.1, forward strand.
CTCCAGAAATATTAAGGGCAGAACATACTAGTAGAAAATTCTGGGAATTGTAATCCCACTATATTTAAAGATTACCAATTTGGAGATGGCTCACATAGATTATTCTGCTGTACTAATATTAACAATTGCTCATGCTTATGCTGTATTTGCTTAACTCTTGGCAAGATAAAGTACTGAAAATTCTAAATGTGATAAAGATTAGAAAGCTGCGACCTTTTGGAACTGAAGAAAAAATGGTACTTTGATCACATAATCTTTGTTGGCAACTCCTTAAAGCAGCTGTGTGTGTTGCTGAGATAGATGCCCTTCAAAGGTGCAACATGATCCCAGGACAAGATAAGTTTACTAAAGAATTGTGCATGCACATGTAATACCTGTTTCCATGTGCTCTAAACCATATTATTCCGTTTAATTCTGAAGCACCACAGAACTGAGTAAAGTCCCTACTTAAAGACCTATGCTATGGCTATGGTTTGCCTTAATTCTTACAAAATTCTTAAATAAACAATATATCTGAGCTGATTTTTTTTTCATAAAGTGGCTGCAGATTTTCCCATTGGGCTTCGTCTTGCATTAACATTGCACAACAGAGTACCATTATTTTTATCTTCCTTTTAAAGTAATTATCTTTCAACCAGTCTTTATTAATCCATTTTCACAACAGAATTAGATTGCATCAAAGAAAATTAAGAGTTGCAGTATTTCTTCCTATTCTGAAAGATATTTACTCAATGTCATCCTCACAAATACTTGTTTGTTTCTATAGATACCTAATTCTCATTCCTAATTGAGATAGCAGATGGGCCTTGTATTTGCCTTCAATCTTGTGCAGAATACACACTGTAATATGTAACATGAACTATAATGGTCTAAATAGTTTGCAGCTGTGCCAAGACTTGGATGGTTTCATTACACAAGCAGCTTGTTCAGCAAAAAGAATCTATTTATAAAATTCAGTTGTGTTTCTTACCGTCTTACTCACATTGCAACTTGCAAGATGAGTGACAGGGCCCAATGCCAGGTCACCTGAATACTTTCTGAACTTATGTATATAACTTGTTTGAATAGTTTCCAAACGGCTGGACTAAAATTATAAAGCAGCAGCCATTAATACAGCCAGCCCACCATACTTTATACTGGAAAGGAGATGCCAGTCATATGGAAGAAACAACTTGTTAAAATCCATTAGAAACTTCTAAATGTTATTTTAAAAATTGGCAGAAGCTTTGTCTTCAATATAAGGATATGATTCATTGTGCAAGTTATAATATGTAGAATCTGTTCACCTTACTGAAGTTCAGGAAGGGTGAGAACAAGAGAAGGACATTGTACTCTTGATCCTGTTTAGTATTTTGGGAAAGGGTTCTGGAGGAACTTCCTACACTTCAATCATGCTCCAGTTCACTACCTTTTCATTTAGTGCTGCCCCTGGCTTGCCTCCAAATAAACTTTAAAACATACTAAGCAAGCTCTTCCATTTCAGTTGAAGCAGGACTCAGTCATATTCTTTAGAGCCTGGCAGAAAAAATGTGATCTTCCATAGCCTATTGTTTATGAAGTTTTTCTCCTTTTGTGAAAGCTAGTGAATGCTTGAGATTTTATTTGTTTAGAATTAAAATTTCCCTATATAAACCCATCTATTAATAGCTGTTTATGCTCATGAATTCTTTCAATGTAGATCCCTTTTTCTTTCAACATTCTCATAGACCTATATTAAGAATGATATCTCTACAAAATACATTTTGAGATTCTGAAAATATTGATAATCTCCAAGCTTGGATAATTAAAGTCAAGAAGCACAGTGAAAACAGGGCTCAGATGAAATATTAAAAAACAGGAACGGGAGTTAACCATAATGAAGATATCAAAGTAATGGATAATTTCTGCCTTTTAGAGTTAACTATCAACTCCATTTTAGAATCAATATTAATGTTATGTATTACAGAATATTACATTCCTTAAAAATGTTGAGGTGAATCTCAGTTTATTATTGTTGAGTGGGCCATCTTGCATCAATTATTCAAAGACACATACTTTTATATGGATAACGTTACACATTAACTTGCAGCTTCAAGACCACATTTGTTCTGAGTATCTTTCCTCTGTGAGGTGCAAATACATTGACATTAGGGTATATTTGCCTCACTTTGGACATTGATAATCTTTTTCATATTTTCTTTGATACAATTTTTCTTTTATTGAATAAAAACCAACTGCACATAGGAATTGTATCCAGAACAGTTTGCTGTAAGAGATTCTACGTGGTTAATATTGCAAAGCAAGAAAATGCATGTCTTACTAAACAAACTCTTCTATATTTTTGTTGAATGTTTACACAAGCAATGGCCATTCTGTGTAGTTATATTTACATTAGTTTCTCTATAATTTTCCTGACAAAATGGAGGATAAGTATGGAGATGTACATATATAATTGCTTGCTTTTAATGTTTCAAATTATACCTTTTCCCACATCTGGCTCAAAACGCAGACAGACAATATGATTGGTCGTAGAAATAGACAGTTTTCCTCTAGGACTTGACCAAAATAGCTAGTAAAGTTGTGTAATTAATACAAATGTTGAAAAAGAAACATGTATTGGCATTATAAATAAATCTCAACCATCTCATATATATCTGGGGGACACAATTACAAACTAATATACCTTAGGATAACCTGTTGAGAAATAAGAACATGGAGCCTTTTTTTCAGATTACTTGCAATCTTTTGGAGTTGAGAGCTCAGTTTTAACAATCAGTAATTTATCATTTAGTGTGCTCTTTTACATGTAAAATTTGAGTTATGGTTATTTGAAGATGAAATACTGATCTTTTCTTAACATTAATGGGATGTACAAGAATCTTGTTTGAGTAGTCTAACCAACAATCCTTAAATTTATCACTCAATACAAATAAAGCTCTCAGCTGAAATATTGTAGCCAGCTTGATCAGGCTAACTAACACTGCAGTTTATCATACATGCATATTTTTCAAAACCCGGTTTAACATGTAGGGAAGCATAGAAGATGTGCTAGAGAAGCTAAGAAACAGCATGACTTGGGAGGAAAAAAATTTGCAAAAGTAATGGTTGACAACCAAAAATAATTTTATCTCTACAAATCTCCATCAGAAAAATAACCAACCTTTGTTGATGTCTGCAAGCTATCAGAAAGTAAAAGTCACTGGAAATGTAGCTTGAATTTCAGACTCTGAAATTGAAAGCTTGCTGACTTTCAAAAATGGGAATATTGATCCTGTTTCTAAAAGATCACATTGTATTCTCAATTATTGCAGTATTATGGATTTTTCTAAAGGAATCATAAACTCACTCTCACTTCTTTAGCTACAGTATCTCTGCAATATGATTCTTATATTATAGGGAATTCTTGACCCATTGAGTCATCATTTCAGAGATTTCCTTACCAGATTCCTCAATGCCTGCAATAAGGACAGAACTTCTAATGTACTTTGAAAGTTCTTTAAAATTCATGGAGATATTCAGAGATGTATCTGCCTTGAAAGTAATCCCTTTTGAACTGTATATTGTGTTTTCCCGAAAATAAGACCCTGTCTTATATTTTTTTGAACCCCGAAATAAGCGCTTGGCTTTATTTTCGGAGTGATCTTATTATTTTGGGGCACGTGGAGTAAGATGGGGCTCTTGCTGTTTTACCTAATCTCCAGCTCTGTCTCCCTGATCCTAACCAGAGGAAATAGCGGGGACCGGCTGCACATGGGTTTAAATATTTTCGAGGAGGGCTTATTTTCGGGGGGAGGTTATTTTAGTGCATGCGCTCAAAAGCCTGATTGGGCTTATTATCAGGGATGTCTTGTTTTTGGGGAAATAGGATAACACAGTCAAACATCAGGAGTTGACCATGAGAAATATTTTATAACGTTTTGTATTATGTCATAAAATGCTTTATAATAATTTTTATGTTATAAAATCTTTTATAAAAATTTGCTAAATTTCAATTCCATAGAAGTCATGGGACCTGGATTTTAGATGCATTCTGTTCAGTTAGCCTATTTGAGGTATCTTGATTGAAAAGCTTTTGCCCTCTGGTGCACCATTTTACCCCATTAAAATTTATAGATACAAGAATTTTAATTGTATGTAAATATATTAACATCATCATCTTGAATAGGCTTCTAAGTGTTAACGGATTTCATTTTGATTTTAACTCTTGTTTTAGGTCTTTATAATAAACCACAAAGAATTTGGTAGTTACTACAAAAAATATTTGTAGGTAGTCTTCAACTTGCAACCATTTGTTGTCACTGTTCAAAGTTATGAAGGCTCTGAAAAATATAACTCGGAACTACTCCCAATAGGTGCAGTGGTCCCACCGTCATGTGATCATGATTCAGGAGCTTGGCAACTGTCACACATTTATGACAGACAGTATCCCACGGCCATGTGATCACCATTTATGATATTCCCAGTGGGCTTCTGATAGGCAAAGTCAATGGGGAAGCCAGCAGAGAACATCACATGTCATGATTATATGATGTTTCGCTTAATGACCATGGTGATTCAATTAACAATAGCCATGTTTCATGACAAATTTCGTGGGCCCTATTGTGATCATAAGTCAAGGAATATATGAATGTATCCATAACTGTGAGAGAGATATAAGGTTATTGGAATCCTGAAACCATAGAACTAATACTTGTATTTACTGGTTTCCAACTTAAAGGCAATCTTCTTAATTATTTCTTTACTTTAGAACATGGGTGTCAAACTCGATTGCATTACGTGACATATTGTGGAGGTTTTTGCCTTTGGGAACCGGGGTTGGCATGGCCCGCGCATGATGTATCCGGCCCGCGGGCCACTAGTTTGAAACCCCTGCTTTAGAAGATTGTTATAAAGGTTTGAGTTAAAGTCTTTTGTCTATCCAAGAATTTAATTCAAAAGTGAAAAAGATCATACTTATTTAAAACATAAAAAGGATACATTAAAAATTAGCATATATAAACATATATTGTAACATATGTAAGACATTATAAATATGTTTTCTAATGAAAAACAGATTTAAAAATAATCTCAGCTGTAATGCAGAACAGTCATGGCACCTATTGAAGTTTTCAAAAGCACTTTAGAGAGTCACAAAAGTATTTTAAAAACACTGTGTTTTTAATCCTTTGAGTTTTAAAAGAAGGTATGAGAAAATAAGAGTCAGTCATGTAACCCTACTGTACAAGGAAAGCACAAAAGAAGCACAGAAAGGGAATAAAAAGTATAGCTATCCTTTCACATATCTCACGGTACTAAAATATTCACCAGGAAAAATGTGAATAGATATTTAGAAGACATACAGTAGGTTCCATTTGTCTTGCTAAATTAAACCAAAACTCCACTACTTAGTATTTTGTTTCAAAAATGCAAATGCCATAATATCTTGCAAGCAAGATACAACCCCCTCATGTTTCTGATAACATTGGTAAGTCCTTCAAGTTTTTTTTCTGCAGGAGAGAACAGAGAACAATGTTTGTATTGTTAGGAAAAGCTACTGGGTAGATATTACAGATACATGCTGATTCAGAAGAACAGTATCTCTTGTGGAAACATCAAAAGAATCCCTACTATATCAGGCACATTTTATTTCCATCTTAACACAGTAGACTACCTGAATTCTCAATTAGTGGTTCACGAATTGCAATTTAAGAATCTTTAGTACATAAAATGCATCATTTGAGTATTTGAAATACTCAAATACTCTTAATCAACTGTTGTTCCAAAAGTATCTGTAACAGTATATGTGTAAGCACCCTTAAAGTCTACAAATGTATTTGCAATATAAGGCAGTGAAGGAAAAGATAAGATGTTAATGATTTCTTGTTTCCTAGGACTCTGGTGCTGAGAAAAGTACTGTAGCTTATTTTTCTTAATGTCTTTTAGCTTGCAGGTGTAATAGGAATCCAGTGAGAATTTTAGCAGGAGGTTTTAAGAATTCAGAGTCTACCTTTTATTTTTTCCATGAAAAATATCTTCTGAGTTAATTAATACATGTGTCTTAGCAATATTTTTTAAATGGTGGACAGCTGCTGAGCCACGAGACAACATTTCAAAGTGTTCCTACATAGTTTTACCTATTATAGTAATGATTAGTGTGCACAGATTTAATGTGAAATCTAGTAACATTATTGTATCTTTTGAAACACATGAACAACAAAACTGGCATGTTTTACTTTTAGTATTTCTACTGAATAGACATTTGTTTCTAGTGCTAATACTATTCCAGTGACATTCATTAAGGAGAAAATCTTATGTATACTCTAAGGCATCATACTATAATTAGCTTTCCAGGTGTCAGCCAAGGTTTTCAGTGAAGAGTATATTTAAATTTAAAAAAAACTTACACGATGAATTACCAAACAAAAGGACTTAATGGACTCAATAACAATTCCTAGATTAGAAATACTGAGTCAGTTATATCATACACATGGTATGATTTACAGGCCTTTAAAAAGGCAAGCAAGAACATTTATGCACATTTTAATATATCAAAGAGAAGGAATTAAAATTATTAAAAATAAACCACCATCATATTGTTCCTTAACAATACTATTTACTGTTTGGAAAAACAGTTGTATATAATAAAAAGACAATAATGAATAGAGAAATGACAAACTGCTTTACTTTGTGAGCCAATATAGAACAAATACGGTTTCAAGTAATATGACTAAGGTGGGACTTATATTTTTGTGCTTCTCATAACTATTTCTGTTTAAACAATTTGTAAATGAAATAAAAAGTTGTCAAGAAATTATTTTAGACTTCATTTGTATAGCATTTCTGAAACTAAATAAATTCTATAACATAACATGATTCAGAAATTTACTTTTTTACCTACAATAGGATTCTTTATTAATTTGCTTGTTTATTTAATATTACAGCTTATTTAATACCATGACCAAGACTCAGGTAAAATTTAGACTTTTATTTCTAATTTAAAAACTTAAAGCCAAATAAGCGCTAAAATATCAGAGAAATATTTGCATTGCTTTTGTTGTATTATTTTAATACAGCTGATTCTGGTTCCTTTTACATTGTATTAAGCAAGCCATACTTTGTGTGATTTGAGAATGAGACCGGTCTATGACACTTATCAAACATTATACCATTTTTGCAAATTAAGATGCCAGATCAATTTCCATTATTTCTCAAAAGTCACCCAGAAGGATTATTGGAATTGATCATTGACCCTTCTAATATTTCCTCAGCATTCATATAAAGTTATATGCAGGATCGCCTCCTGCCAACAAATCTCTCCCAGAGACCGGTATGCT
>JANHFK010000101.1:14489-28187 GCA_036250565.1 Sibynophis collaris
GGGCCCTCCAGCCGAACAGGTTCGCCTCCGTGGTGATGACGGTCCAACTGGGCTCCTGGAACGAGCAGCCCCTGTCCAAGGCTGGAGATGTCCACCACCTGAAGGACTGTGTCACTTGGCGAGGCAACTTGACGGTGGCGAGGGAGGCCAGCCGATTGCTGCGTTGCAAAGGAAGCATGAACCATTGGAGTGGCCGCACATGAAAGCGGGCCCAGGGAACGATGGACATGCAGGAAGTCATTTTGCCCAACAGGGTGGACAGCGTCGCGATGGGAATCTTGGGCCGCTGACGTATGTGGGAGATCAGATCCCTGATGCTTAGACGACGGTCGGGGGAGAGGAAGACCGTCCCCGTGGTGGAGTCTATTATGGCCCTGAGATGAGATATGACCTGCGAAGGTACCAGCTGGCTCTTGTTGTAATTGACCAGAAATCTGTGGGCCTGAAGGACACGAAGAGTAAGAAGGAGATCCTCCTGGGCAGGGAGGAGGCCTGAACCAGGATGTCGTCGAGGTAAGTCTGTAGTCATACCGGAACGGTTCTGAGGTGGGCCGAGACGGCTGCGAGAAGCTTGGTAAAGGAACGGGGAGCTGATGCCAGGCCGAAGGGAAGGGCTTTGTACTGCAGATGTTGACCCGCATATGAGAAACGAAGATACTTGCGATGCGCGGGGAGGATGGGTATGTGTAGATACACTTCCGAGAGGTCGATTGAGGCCATGCAGTCCCCCGGCCATATGCCCTCCAGGATGGAGCGGAGTGAAGACATCTTGAAGCGTTTGTAGATGATGCGGGCGTTCAACCCCTTCAAATCGAGAATTGCCCTCCAATCCCCGGAGGACTTTGGTACGATGAACAAGATTGAATAAAAGCCCGTCCCCCACTGGGAGTGGGGAACAGGTTCGATCGCCTGAATTTGAAGGAGATGTTGAATGGCCTGCGCCATTAATTTTGCCTTGGCAGGTTGGGCGAGACGGGGCATCGTACAAAGTGATCTGGTGGAATGGAGAGGAACTCCAGAGCAAAGCCTAACCTGATGGTATTAAGGACCCAGGTGTCCATTGTTGTCTGGATCCATCGCTCTGCGAAGAACTCGAGATGACCTCCAACAGGGGGACTGGCTTGCCCGTCACTTCTGGCGACGAAAGGGGCGGGAGCCGGAACCTCGGAATGACCGCCGGTTAGATTGGAACGGGCGGGAGCGGTCACGCTCGCCGAACCTGTCCTGGAAGCGGTCGGATCTCTGGGGTTGGTATCGAGGATGGGAGAATGTGTCCTGCTCCGGAGGACGAAAAGAAGGACATCTGTGAAAAGGAGTGGAGCGCCTAACCGCCTGCCTGGCCATGGAGGGCAGGATCTTGCTCTTATCCTTATTCTCCACGAGAATAGGAATAAGCGCCTCACCAAATAAGGAGGAGCCGGTGTAAGGGGCTGAGGCAAGGTTCCACTTTGACCGGACGTCAGCATGCCACTGACGTAACCAGAGAAACCTACGAGATGTGATGGCTATGGCCATGGCGCGAGATGTGTGACGGGCAGCATGTAAGGTGGCATCAGTGGAGTATTGGGATGCGGCAATTATTTTGCCCAGGTCCTGTTGTGTGCGCTCATCCTGTGGGTCAAGGCATTCCTTGAGCTGGCGAAGCCACATAATCGTGGAACGATTAAAAAAGGAGGCTGCAATGGCAGACCTAATGCCCCAGGCGGCAGCCTGATGTGTCTTACGGAGGACCAGCTCAGCCTTCTTGTCTTCCACTCGCAGCCCATCAGCCCCCTGCCTGAGACACAGGGCGAAGGAGAGGTCAATGCCAAAATAGGGTCATCAACTGTGGGCACCTGTAAAAGCTGCGCAAGGCTGGGCGCCATAGTATAATATCTCTCATATTTAATATCTCACAGAAATTGCCTGTGAAATGATTTGCAAAAGAGAAGGAGGCAAGTCTGCAATGTTAACAGCTGTGGCCGGTACAAAGAGCGCTTCGGAGATAGGGCGCGCCAGAGCAGGTGAGGTTGGCGGCCGAGGCAAGGCCCTGCATGCAAAGGGATCCTCCAGCAAGTTCAGGTCAGCAGGATACACTGGATCAGATGAGAGGAGGGGACTCTCAGCTTCCTCCTGTATCGGGAGCTGCAGGGCGAGAGGAAGGGGTGCCCCGGCCAGGGATACCGGGACTGATGGAGGTGCTGGAGGTACTGCAGATGAAGGCGTTCCGATGTCCACCCTAAGTTTCTCCGCCTTGGAAAGAAGCTTGTCGAAGGCATGTTGCCTCCTTTCCCTGTCCTTGAGTTCCACGTTGGATCCCCTAGCAGACTTGCAGGTGGCTTTCTTCCCCACCAGGGCTGAGGACTGACTGGAAGACATGGCTGTTGACTAACGACAATGTCCGAGCCGTGGCGGCGTTGCCACTAGGTGGAGTAGCCCGCACACACAGCTCCAACTGCACCTGGGGGGTGGAGCCGTAGACACTCCTAGGGGTAACCGGCACCCAACAAGTGGAAGACAAAAAGGCGGCCTGCCTAGGCAAAGCCTAAAATAGCCTGCACCTGTAAGCTGTCTGTTCCTCTTTAAAAATATATATATATATTTATTATATTTTATTAAATCCTTATTTGTATTGTTTTGATGATATAGTCAAATTTGTCCAATTGGAAAAAAACAATACCGCTGTGACACGCAAGGTCTGAAGCAGGAGCCTGGTAAGTCTGCCCTAGGAGTCGGCCAACAACTGTGACCAGGCCGCCTGAAGGAAGGGCGGCCTGTGACTGGTCAGAGTGATCCACACTGCACAGGAGGAGCCAAGCGCAGCGGACATTAAAGGGGGAAATGGGCCAGGTCCTGATGGGCTGTTCGGGGCAAACGAACGACAGTCGCCGAAAAACTGGAGAGAGAGGAGGAGGCAAGGGGGCGTGGTTTCATAAATTAATGACTCAGTCTCTGGGCAGATTGACTAGCAATAACCCATGTCTGGCCTACTCTGCCATCCCACCGGAGAAGACTTGCAGTTACTAGAAATATAATGTAAAAAATTGAGGTTGTAACTGTAATTCATATTTTACTGCACTGAATATAGTCGGAAGTCACAGTTTCTTTTTTTATCTTGAACCTCCCTTTCCTCTTTTTCTGATCATTATTTTCATTTGTAATTTATATTATAATAAATTTTAATAAAAATTATTGGGGGGAAATGAAACATTCAGCATGCAACTTTACAGGTTAGGGTTACATTTTTAGACAAACAAACTGCCAGATTGAGTAGTTACAAGGAATTTGTGGGCCAGAATTTCTGGAGGAAAACAAGTTTTCTGCCCTTATTTAAACTCTTGTTGCTGGCTTTACTTTTCAAAGTTAGTCCTGAATTCCTTTTACTGCAAATGTTTTAGAATTGCAAGTAAGTATAACAGGTGATTTCCTAAACTAAGCAGTACTTTGCCTCTCTTCAGACTTTGAAGTGGCATGCAGGATGTTTTTCAACCATATAATCTAATTGTATTTACTAAATTACAGTATACAGATAGAGTTGGAAATAATCTCTGACCTAGACTCCTTTGGTACCCCCCTCCCAAAAAAGAATATTCCATCTACCTGGGACAGGTAGAAACAGGAATAGTTTGAAGAGTGGCCCTAAACAGTTTGAAAGTTACTAGTCGTTCCCAATTCATTTTCTAGAAGGGGAGCATTGCAAGAGAAAAATACAGTAATAGGGTAGAATAGGGTTCTCAGTCCTAAATTTTACTTACCCAACCAGGCTGAAAAATCTGAAGAGAGTATGTAATCTCTCAGGAAGTTTGAAAGTTGCTAACATTGATAAGAAATTTTTTTTTCACAATGTGTGAAAGCACAAATGAAATACTTTTCTTTGTATATATTTGTGAAACATTTAAAGCAATTGTGCAAAGACATGACTGCTTTAACAATTCAAGATAATGTGCTTTGTTTGCCTTCCTATGTAACATCAAATACCTGTTCTGAATGCTTTGCACAGCTGTAAGAATGGTGCTGCTGTTTGGAGAGTTGCATAAATGTTACCTTAAAGTGCAACTGCTTAGCGTAGTAGCAAAGTTCTGTGTACTGGGAGAGATACCATGTTCTGTTACAGTTTATTATGGAACCACAGAATCACTGATGAGTTTTCTAAGAGGGAAGGACTGCTTCAGTCAATAGAATTTAAATAGTTTTAAAAAAAACGAATGAATAGAACAATAGCAATAAATAGCAAAATAGTAATAAAACACATGATTGAGGGATGCTGCAAATGCCTGTAACATATCAGTCATCTGACATTCGATCACGTCACTGCGGGAGTGGTAGTGTATGCTCAGCCACAGAAACGTCAGAATGGGCCGTAAGCATCCCCAGGGGGATCTTTCATAACTTCAAACAGTTGCAAGTTGAGGACTACCTGTAGTCAACAATCCAGCTTTTGATAGTAGTGATAATCAGTGCCCTTTTCATCCTTCCGTAATCTCCCTTTGACTAATCAGTCCCTCCAAATCTCAGAACAGCTATCTTGGATAAAAGTGAAAATATATGCGTTCAGCTACATTCCGTATCAACTGTACTTTCTGGGTGGTTTTCAAGAGTATATAGGTTTATGTAAAATAAATTACAGTAGTGCCGTACAGTAGTAGTACGACGAATAATTATTGTCAGTGCCTTCTGTTCTGAGAACAGCTGCAACCGGCACACCAGCCAGAACTGAGTAAAGGCAATCCATGGCCATAACTTTTATCAGATGTTTCATTAGGAGTTGTAAATCATTGAGTGGAATTGGCGATTCAAGCAAAGCTACTTTTGCTACCCTTTGAGGAAGACTAAAGCAAAGGGGGAATCAAAATTATTGATTACTTCACTCTTTCTTTACCATCAATCTTCCAAGTGAACAATGGAAAGATACTTGCTACAAATCAGTACATACAAGCATTTGTATATGCTGTTTGTCATTGTATGCTGCATTAGTAGTTATAGTATAATTTGTTAGAGATACTAGGCATAAGACAATGATGTGAAATGTGGTCATTTATAAGAGCGATCAATACAGTTTCTATCCTCATCCCTCACCTCAGTTCTTATTGAAGAGGGTTTAGGTAATACGTTTCTTCCAGAGCTCTTTGTAACTTCTACCGTCACTTAACAATCTTCCACAAAAGGGGTCACTCAGATGCAATTTTGTCAAAAAAAAATATCACCTCCCTTTTGCAAAAGTCAACAAGGTTCTGAAATGAATCATATCCTGGGCTGCAAGGGAACTCCTAAAGTAGTCGTGGAGTCCATTGAGATTGATAAAATGCCTGAGGTGACCCATTTCAATTGACTCTAATAATCATCAGCCTCCCAGTGGATAAGTACCATTCTTTTGCATCAAGGCTTATGCAATACTTCAGGGCTACAAATGGATACAAGTCAGCCAGTGCTTAATAACTTAAGTGTATTATCCAATCAGGACTCCTGGCTTATATAAGTTTCAAAAATAGAGATACACATCCCAAGGTGGAGATTTTGTATATTTATGAATGTATAAAGAAATTGTTTATATTATTTAAGAAGTAAAAAGTATTCTAGCTTATTCATTGCATAATAACATGTTTATTCCATATTGATGAATTTTCAGAAAAAAAGAAAGGAAAGTTCTCCTGAACACAAGTTTTTTATTTTAGCTTTAGAAATTAAAAAAGTAAAACAAAGATATATAATGTTTTTGCAAATGAGTTAGATATATGAGGGAAATATGTAGGTTAGAAGAGTGAACGAAAAGGTGTTTTTTAAATCAGTGATGAACATTCTTAGATTTGAATGTATTTTCATATTGAGTCAGCTTTCAGATTGATATGAAATGTAGCAGTCAAACAATCAAAACGTATATAGTCTGCCATTCTTCCAAAATAGACAAGCTCTTCTTCTTTATGTCAAGAAGAAAACTAGAACCTTCCCATTTTAATTTGGCAATATATAAATATTCCATTTGAAAGTACAGTACTTAGTGGATTTTTTGTCTTGTTACTTTAACCTTCTTCCTAATACATTTTCCTAATACAGTAGTGGCCAAAATTGTGGAAAACCTTTGGGAAAAGTGTATTTTTGAGGTTTGATGGCTAATAACAACACTTTTTTTTTTGGAGTTTCAAGATAATCATATTCCATTGCTGGAATAGCCTGGGAATAGCCCAAACTTTAACCCAATTGAAAATCTATGGAGCCGACAAAAAAAACTTGTTAGTCAGAAGCAACCCAGCAATAAAACCCAGTTAATGGAAGCAATCATTCAATCTTGGTTTCACATAATAACAGCTGCAGAACTAAAAAACTTGGTTCACTCCATAGGAAGAAGTTGTAAGGCCGTAATTCATGCTAAAGGTTACCCAACTAAGTATTAACTGACATGATCATTTTTGTATATCTCATTTTTTCTATGTGTTTCACTTTTCTTCTTTATACTGTAACAGCTGTTCTAATAGCAAATCATTCATAAAATTATTGCATTACATTCTGGATTAAATTATCTTTCTATTGATATATAATTTTATGGTACTACTAAAAAAAAAGTGGTGTTATTAGCTAGTTTTAGAAAATACACTTTTCCCAAAAGGTTTCCACAATTTTGACCACTAGTCTAGCAGTAGTAATAGCATTTAGACTTATATACCATCCCCGTAGTGCTTTACAGCACTGTCTGGGCAGTTTACAGTGTAAATATTATTTGCTTATTGCCCCAACAGTTAGGATCCTCATTTTACCAACCTCAGAATGATGGCTGAGTTATTCATGTGTCCCATCATGATCAAATTCTAGGCTGTGGGCAGAGTTTGACTGCAATACTGCATTTTAATCACTGCTCCATCAGGACTACCCTAACCCTAATCAGAATTGTTTCTGAGTTAAACCTTGCTAATCACAAATTGTTTCCGAGTTTAATAATTTCCAGTCCGGACTGCTATTAGAAAGCAATAATTTTAACTAAGCCTTACTCCTTCTACTACAAAACAAACTTGCTTCAAAGTTATGGCCTCTGGTCATAGTGAACTAGCCTCTTGCTATGTGACTCAATGGTGAATGGATTGCAAGTTGTTGCTTCAGCATAAGAATCAGGTGACCTACATCTACTCAGATTATCCATTTCACTCAGTCACCCAGAAGATAATGGGATTTAATTGTGGAGTCTTGAAAGATGGAGTTGCAAAATGGTCTATTTCTATTATTGACTCTATTAAACCTGCTCTGGACAATTAAATCTATTTTCTACTTAAACTGAGATCTGCCTTTTTTAGACTCTGCCAGAAAAGCAACAAGATAAATTGCAAAATACTGTATAGGCATTTATAGCTGCATGCTTCAACATTACTTTAGAGAGAAATGTTAGCTGGAATGAACTAGCTTTACTTGACCAGTTTAAAGACCTGTGTGCAAGAGGTTCATGCTTTCTATTATAAACAAAGGAAAATAATATGCCAGTTTCTTAACTGGGTGCGGCAAAATAATACTCCAGTTTTTTAACTGAGTGCTGTGCTTGATCAAAAGTTTATGTCTGTAAATATTAGAGATGGAATGCGCATATCTTTGTGCAATACTCTAGTTAATATTTTGTTTGTTTTTTAAAGAACTTTCCTACATATTCATTGCCCTGGCATTCCAAACTAGTATAACCAACCAAGATCTCAGCTTATGTGTAGACTCATGTGTAACAAAACATCATGTATTTGCCATAAGCTATGCTAAAATCTTCAAGTAAAATCATATTCTGTCAGTAAAATCATATAAGTTTCCAAAATTCAGGCAACTAATGGCTATGTCAAAATAAACACTTTGGAGGGTATCAATTTTAAGAGGAACCCAGTCAAAACTCAGAAGAGGGTTTTGAATATGAACTTTCTTCCTAAACTCATCAGAAAATCTAATTATGTAGTTTTGTCTAATTATGTGTTTTAAAATCATATCTTAAGAATCTAAGGTCAAAAATGTTGGTCTAGACAGAGAGCTGTTAAAAGCAGATAGATGTTCTCAAGTTAAAAGTGTAGCTTTTTAAAAAATAGAATACAGGTAGTCATTGTTTAGCGACTGCCTCAGACACCAACTGAGTGATGAAAAAGTACATTTGTGACCAATCCTTGCATTTATGATCTTCACAAGTCTATGAAGGAAAGGAAAACTGAAGTAAGATAATAAGCACAGTTGCAGTTTCACTTAATGAGCATTTCACAATTCCCAATTGTCACTAAATAAGGACTACATGTGTTGGAGAAATAAATTTGTTTCTACTGTCATGTTTTCTTATAGTTTTGTTGAATCATTCTTAAACTTTTTCTTCATTGAGCTTTTCAGGATAAGAAATGTACAGAAGTAAAATAGTCAATAATAGTAAATGCAGGGGACTTGTCCAAACATTCTCCAGGAGTCAACAAGGAAGGGAAGGGAAGGGAAGGGAAGGAAGGAAGGAAGGAAGGAAGGAAGGAAGGAAGGAAATGCAGTATCTTCTGTAGCAAATACTTAAAAAAAATACTTTATAGAACTTCAAAAGGTAATTTTGTGTTCTTTTCTGAGACTTGGTTAATACTGAAAAATGCCTGTTTTGAATATATTGAGAATTACCATGAAAAAGCCATGGCATTCAGATGAAAGTGCTTAGATTTATGAGAATAATGCTTTTGCATTTAAAATTTCTCAGACATTAATTCCTGAACCATTGCCCCTTTTCTCAGTTTGCTAATACCATTTACTGATAATTCTTCCTTTAGTCCTCCAGTCCTCAATGAATATACAGTTTATCCTATTTAAATGGTGGGGTTTATATGCAAGAAAATCTTGTACATTGGATACTTGAACTTAAAAATTACAAAATCTTTGCAACATGTGCAACCTTTTCTGTAGTTAGGATAAAGTATTGTGGTTTTGATGGCACTAACCATATTGGAATTAACTATGTATTTCCTTTTTATTTCAGCTCAGATTGGGTAGAAATTATTGAGCCTCGTTCTAGGGAGCGAATGTACGTTAATTTGACAACTGGAGAGTGTGGTTGGGATCCACCACCTAATCTCAGAGTTCGGCAGTCTGATGAAAACCAGTGGTGGGAACTCTTTGATCAAAACAACAATCGTTTCTATTATTACAATGCTATCACTCAGCAGACTGTGTGGCACAGGCCTCAGGGTTGTGACATTGTGCCACTAGCTCAACTCCAAGCCATGAAACGTAATTCCCAGTCTGATTTTAGGACATCACAGCACAGGAACAGTACAAGTAGTGAGGGACGAAATACTCCTATCCAGATAACTCTTCTACAGGACATGGAGAAGAGTAAAGACAACATCAGTCTCGAGAAGAGAGCAGAAACTGAAAGGTAAATCATTTTCAAATTTCTCTGTTTTGTTTTTCTCTTTTTTTATAGCTACATATGGAAGAGGGAGAAACATCCTTGTTATAAAATAAGATGAGAAATAGTTTTGGCTACTTAGTGTAAAAAACAAGTAGGTAAGTAGAGAGCCAGTTAGGTTTAGTGGATAAGGCAGCAGGCTACAAAGTGGAAGACTATAATTTCAAGTCCCATCTTAGCCATGAAAGCCAGCTGGATGACTTTGGGCCAGTCAGTCTCTCTCAGCCCATGATATTAGGCTCAAGCTGCAAGCCAATTAGCATCTCAGAAATATCAATGGAATGGTTAATGAGTATCCGTTTTTTAAAAATTTGCCATCTGACAAAAATAATTTTACAGCAAATAACTTACTCTTAGTTCTTGATTAAAACAGTATTTCTAATTGAAATCACCAAGACTTCTCAGTGTTGCTGCTTGCCATAAGATGGTAGGTACATAGCCACAAGTCACCTTTTTCCCAAGAAAAGGATTTTATAACCAGCTTTTACATGTCTGTTCCCAATCAGAGAAGCTTAAAAGAACTGCTGCCCGAAACATCGGTATTTTCTTTTTTTTAAAATGTTTTTGGATTTTCTGATTCTAAAAGGCAGCAGATATATTAAAAAGATCTAAAAACATGCCAAGGTTCCAGTAGCAGCTTTTGGACACATTCGGATAAACAAAAAGAGGAATTTGGCCTATTATGCTTTGCAGAAAGAATTACTTTTTCACAAACCAAAACAACCTTTCTGGTTTATCCTAATCCTCTCGTTTTGATTTTTAACCCATCTCATGTTAATTTTTCCATCACAACAATTTTTCTTAGTTTTTTTAATACTGAAGGTGTAAAATTGATGCCTCTGTTATGTTTTTCCAATATTGTACTACAGCCAGCCTTGCTCAAATCATTATGAATTGAACATAAAATTGAACATAAAGTTAAATAAATGAACAGTTATCTTGCCTCACTAAATAATGTCAGTAAACATATCTCAGAACCATAACTAAATGTTCCTATATCCATACTATTAATCTCTCTAATAATTTTTGATCAGAATCTTAGAGGACCACTGTATGTGCACATAGATGCCCTTTGCTTTACCACACTTCCAACATTTATTTGAGCCTTTCCCAGTAATTTTACTTACTTATGCGGGCTCTAATACTACCTCTTAATAATTTTCCCAATTTAATCATTTCTCCTACTCCTGATTCATAATGCTGGGTTCTTCCAAAATGTAGTCCATTGTGTGTCAGACATATCTTAAATCTAATTCCTGTATTTCTTTCAGAGTTATTATACGTTTTGAATATTCAACGTTTAGAGTTCTTTGAAGGCTCTTAACATAAGATTTTCAAAAGCTTTTAAAAGTTGCAGTACTGTCATCTTACACATTCTAGTTGTTTCTAATAATATTAATGCCAGGAAAATAGAAATGACTTCATTGGCTAGCAGTGAATGAAATATAGTCCAACAATTTAAAGGGCACTAAGATAAAAGAAGCTTTCTTGAAACCTATTTTCCTGATACCATTAGACTACCTGCAAAATATTCATGAGATCATCACTTTTTCATCCCTAGTTACACTTTTTAATTTGGTTATTTCAGGCATAGTTTAAAACCTACAATGTTAACTCTTTCTAATAAATTAAAAGTTCTTGAAGGCAACTGCAATAAAGAAATTATATTTTTTCTAAGGCTGAACCTTTAAGAGAGCTGAATGGCTGCATTGCCAAGACTAAAGATAAAGTTTACTTACAATCAGCTTTTTTATTGCCATTCCCTTTATGTGATTATAGGACACACTGTATTCCTTAAAAGTAATTTATATTTTCCAATTTGGGAACTAGCCTTCCTTAAATGAAGGGTTAAATCATTTTCAGAGATAAAGTGCAGGAGCTGAATAACTATTATAATTGTTGTTGATTTTGTTGGCCAATATTGCATAGAACAGTTTTGCCAAGCATGTATAATTACCATGCTGACTTGAAATATATAAGTGTATAGTTCTATCACATCAGGAAATAGATTGAATAGAGATAAATAATAATAAAGTTAAAATAATTTATTTCTACATTGCTGAAAAGGAAGGATTGATACTCTTCCCTTTGGTAGTTCACAGAAAGAGAAAACTGTGATTTGAAAATCAGACAAAGAAGTTGGGCTCTTAAAAATGGTTTTCAATAGTTTCCAAAGTAAAAGGCAATTTTTAAGAATGCCAATATATCACATAAATGTAAAAAAAATCCTGGCAACTGATCTCTGCACAGAGTTGTACAGGGGATGTAGTTACATTTCATAAAAACTGTCAGCCCCAACATGCAGCCGCATGTTGGGGCTGCCATTCAGGTGGGTACAGGGGTTCTGTGGCTCACATGGCATCCTGGCTCCTAAGCTTACCTACCTGATTGGAGAGGAGCCAGAGGAGTTTGGAAGAGGCTGGAATGCTGGCTACTCTGGAGGAGTGGCCAGCAGGCTGGGAACATGCGAGAGTAAGGCCTAATTGCAGTATCTAATGGAACAATGATTAATGAGTGGGGAGGAGCTGGGTTAAGGGTCACCTGGGTGATAAATCTTTATAAGGTAGTGGGGAACCCAAAGCATTAGCTCCAACAAAATCTTCCTGTATTGCTTTAAGGATGTTAGTTTGTGCAGGTAAAGGATTCAATCCATAATTTGTGTGTGTGGAGTTTTGTTTAACCACCGGAACCTGACAATCAAATCTTTGTTACAGTCAAAGACCAGCATAAGGGAGGTAGGGTACAAAAGATTAAAACCATAAAAATACACTAAAAAATACGTATAAAAAGCTAAAAAATATAAAAATAAAAATCTAAAAAAGTCTAAAAGGAGGATAGGAGCAATAGATGGGTATAGTGGAGCATGGCAAATTAGATCTATCACAATACAGAGCACTGTAGAATGACAAAGTAGGTCCTCCTTAAAATTGGTTTATAGCACAGATCATCTTCTGACAGATTGTAAGTGCTGCTTTGCAGAACCTGGTAACATTTTATGTTGTAGCAGGGTTGGCATCTGAAAGCAGTAGGGAGTTGTAAAATTGTCCAGTACACCCTGGGTATTTATGCAATAATAGTGAGATGAGGCTAGTACTAGTGTCTCTGTAGAATAAGTACTCGAGAAGCATATGCTCTGTTGTTTCTATGTGTCCAGAGTCACAGGGGCATTCTCTCTCCAGGTAGGCGATCTTCCTGTATTAAAGGACAGCTGAAGCGAGGACTGGAGGGGAGCATTTATTTATTTGGTTGCTATCCCACCACAATTGAACTGACTCTCAGTGGCTTACAAATATAATAAAAAAGATGAGGAAAGGCTGATATTGCAGTGACACAACGCATCCCCATGGGACTTCGTGGGATTGCGCCAAAATTCAAACTGCAAGGAAGTTCTGATGGACCTAAGTCACCTCGGAGGGGTGATGAAGAGAGCACACCCCATTGATCTTAGGGAGTCCGCAATACCCCTGATCGATCCAGAGAAGGCTCTCAATCCGACAGGAAGAAAAAGACGGCCATTGCATGCCTGACCGAAGCTGACAGCTGACCAATGAAGAAAGCGTGAAAGACTGAGGAACAGTGTGAACTATCTTGGTGAGAGATTTCTACCTTCTAACTTCTATTGAGAAATGAGCCCCCTGGAAATTCTGGACCTAAAAAGGAGGAGGTGGAATTGTTTTCCTTCCACCTCCCAAGAAAAGCAGCGAGCAAGCCTGAGAGCCATTTTTAAAACTGGAAAGAAAGACAAGATAACTTTTTAAAAGAGTGAAAGAACTTGGAAACTAGGAAACCGGACTGGAGACCTCAAATATAATATTGACTAACCTGGAAGATTTGGGGGATTATAAAATTTGGATTTAGAGAACCTTTTTGAGAAAAATTTGGATAGGAAAATATATAAAATAAAAGGAAGAAAAGGGAGAGAAACAGAGCAACAGTGACACCTACAGGCAGAAGGAAATAAGGAATATAACCTTTATATAATTTTGAGAGAAAAGTTTGAATGCGTGACTGCTGTGCCATTTAGACAATGGTTCAAAAAAAAAAAGGCAACATTAGGAAAATCATTATCAGCACCGCCAACAGCTCCGAGTTCTGCTTCAACCAGTCCGGCTGGACAACAACCTAAGATTACCTCCCTCTTACAACAAGAAATGGCTGGAGTGGGATTGAAGGACATTCAGGCAATCAAACAAATGTTAGAGGACATTAAAAAAGATTTTGCAGATTTTAAAAACGAACTAAAGGGTGTACAGCAGCTAGTGTCAGCTCTGGAAGCCATCTTAAGCAGGAAGTCCTGTCGCTGCCAACTATGACTTGCAATTTCTTAACGGGGTTTT
>JANHFK010000101.1:34251-45231 GCA_036250565.1 Sibynophis collaris
CTGGAAAGCCTCCTGCACCAACCTGAAAACCAAACCGGGGCCGAGTGTTGCAGGGTGCATCTGCGGGGGATACCTATGCATGCGAGGTGGCGGGACGCATGCACAGGGGGGGGGGCGCTGGCAGTGTATTTTGAGGGTTCAGGGACACGCGTGTGCATTCACGTGCGAGCGATTTGGGCACTCGGCAGCAAAAAGGTTAACCATCATTGCCCTATAGTGAACTGAGGAAAGAAGTAAAAATAGTTTATGTCCAGGCTGTGAGGGGGTCTGTAGATATTTTTTCAGCTCTCCTTCTGACCTGCGCAGTATTGTCATAACTTCATATTATGCAAGATTAAAGGCCTTTCTACCGCCATATTTTTCATATTAAATAATAGATACATAATTACAGAAAGCCCCCAATATGATATCAAACAATAGCAATTTTTTGAGGCAGGAGGTCTCTGATGTTGGAGATAGCATACAGCTGTTACAGCTAAGGGTCATTGTTATTTTTATCTTCATAAATCAGTTCAATCCCTTTTTGAATTCTTTTAGCTTAGTGATCCTCTCCAAATTTTATGCTAGTTAATTTATGAAATTTCTTATTTGCCTTATTATAAGTGCTTTATTTTGTTTATCCTGAGTCTTCAATATATCAGATTAAGTAGGTAATTGAGATTTGTTTGATAATCCTTGGATGTCTCATTTTCCCCTATATTATGTATGATGTTATAAATGTTTTAAAACTAAAATTTATTAAATGTTTTGGACTTCCCCTATGTAAATTTGTCCAAATTTACACTAGTGTTTCCAGTGTATGATATACATTGAAAATTTATAATATCATTTATTAGATGCAGCAAACAAAATTAATGCAGTATTTCAAGTGTAATTCTCTATATATTTGTGCAGTTGTATGCAAACATGTAGGCAGTTCTGCTCAAATTATGTTTTCCGGAGCCCCTAAGTTAATGTGACTTTTTTCTGCATGATTAAATGCATACGTACTAGTTATAGATTCATTGAAACAATCAAGATTATTTAGAGGTTCCAGATCCATTTCCAGATCTATTTTCTAGTCAATTATTGCCAAGACCCCCTTAATTCCTTACCAAATGTTCCTCAGTTGATTCTTACTTATTTTCCTTTGATTTACATCTTTTGTGCCATTGTTTTTTTCTTATTTTTAAATGATTCTTTTACAAGAACTTTCTACCCATTTCAGATTTTTTTTCTGTTACCTCAACACTTCCCAAGGTGCATATCACTCAGTATTGCTGAAATGAACTGCAAGTCTTTAGAAAGGCAGTAAAACTCTGGCACTTTCCCTGAGAGTTAATGGTTAGGATGCTCAGCACTTCTGTCTGGAAGGGTGCAATAAATTTGAATTCCACATCATCAGATTTTTAAAAAAATATTTGCTTTAAGTTGGTACCTTTTATTTTATTTTGGCATGGGTTTTTTTTGTTCATTGGTCAATTATATGTTATCCAGAGTAAGATTATTTGAATTGTGTGGCCATATAAATGCTTTAAGTAAAATAAACTATCTGCAATGCAAAAAAGGCATTTTTTCCTTTATTACTTGCTCTGTGTTAATTTTATGCAAGAAGGTAAGCTTGAGCCCTATGACTCGGGCAATAGCTTTAATTTAACAATATATGCTTACATCATTAGAGGCCCCTTATCCAATATTTCAGGCAGCAACAGACGCATTATACCTGTTCCAGCTGAAACTAATAGTGCAAAGGTGTGTAACAGATCATCCTTTCTAGGTATAGCACCTTATGAAACATTCCAAGTATTGTTTTAGGGTGAGGCTGGAGTTCAAAATCTAAATATTGATGTAAGGAAGAGTGTTTGTTGGGTACTGGGATTTTTTGATGGTGGATTTATTGTTTGTTTGTTTGTTTATTGTGGGCTGCCCAGTTATGGTACATAAGGTGGAGAGAAGCCTTTTAAATAAATATATACAGTACATACATAAATGGCAGTTTGGGAACATGCTAGAACCATCCACATTTCCTTAGACAACTTTATGTAATAATTTCAAGACAGACTTTCTAGAAAATAGCAAAAATGAATTTGATATTAAAACTAATCTGAGAGTAGTGCTAATAATGGCAACTATCTCCCAAAAACATAGTGGAAAGACAGGTTTTGTTTTGTTTTGTTTTGTTTTGTTTTGTTTTGTTTTGTTTTGTTTTGTTTTGTCTTGTTTGTTTTGTTTTGTTTTGTTTTGTTTGTTTTGTTTTGTTTTGTTTTGTTTTGTTTTGTGGGTAAAGTTGTTTTCTACTGCAAAACCCAGGAAGATATAGTCAGTTTTTTAGAAAAACAATAGAATTTGAATAAACAATGGGGGAAAGTTTGTCTTTGTATGTTATGATTTTCGAATGAGTTAATAATATAGATTTGTGGATAAAACAAAGTTTTGAAACTTTTGAAATAGTTTAGAGTTGGGAGAATAGATGGTTCAATTATTACCACTGAAAATATATGGTATTTTTAGAGCACTCTTCACCAAAGAATATAAGATTTTCTCCTAGCTCAAACTACCATAAATAAATTGAGTACAGGGAGAAAATACTTTCAGAAAAAACAACAACTGCACAGCTATTTTCTTGGAGAAAGTTGTCCAGATTAATTTCAACAACGTTTCAATTAATGTATGTAGAATTCTTAATATTTAATGATAGGGATAAGGTTTAGGGTTAGAGAAGGTGTACAGATATTCAAGCTCTGGGATCATTTTCTTTTTAATGGCATTTTCAAGGGCCACTATAATTTGTTCATTTTTATCTGCTAGGTCTATCAATCAGCACTTATGCCAGGTATTGTTACCGAAAGCTGCAAAAAGTAGCAATCACTGGAGGCAAAAAAGTGAGTAATTAGAAATATCATAATTTAATTTAAATGAATACCTTTTTTCCTTTTTTTATCACTACAACTATTGGGATTGCTTTTATCAGCAATGAGAATAAATAGACTCAAAAAGTCCAGATATACATTCTTATTGTACTATTAAGGAACTGAAAACAAAATCTGAAACAAAATCTGAAGATCTTGCTGGATATTCTTTATGGAAGAAAAATATAGAAGGAAAGAAAAGCAAGACTGAGAAGAACTATTAAATAAAATAGGTTTGGTGGTGTTGGTTTTTTTTAAGTAATTGGAATAATCATGCTAAGATACTTTAGCAGTCAGAATTAACTTTATATAAGATTTTGTATTCCTGGGTAGCAATTAGTGTTGAACGTAATGAGCCAGGGAGAGCAGTGTTTTGTATCAGAATCAGTATGTTGCAGCTCATTCTGTAGACGCTGCCATCATGCTGGGAGTTCGCATAAATACATGCAAATTGCTACTGACAAAACCTATAACTCTTATTTTCAGAATGTTTCAGTGTTTTGATAGAGTAATTGAACTCAAAATGATATTGTATGTTTGGAAATACAGTAAAGATAAAAAATATATGTCGGAAAAGAGCTCTTTGAGTTAAAGTTAATTTGTCAAGTTGAAAAGAGCAAAAAAGCACTCATTGAACAAAACAGAATTAACAAAATATTTAATTACCTTTCAGCTTTTGAGAGGAGAAAAGGAAAGGGAATGCACAGTCTCAGTCTTGATATAACACATGAACTTTGATCACTTTTAAGCATATGTATACATATAACCATCACAAAATTCTAAAACATTAGCTACTGTTAGACAGTAATGGTCAGTTTGTATGGTCCCATATGATGATGATCATGGTGAGTGAAAGACTGACTTGGGATGTAGGAATAATAGATGATAAAGAGTAAGAATTAATGATAACAAAAAAAGACCAATGTGTATCTATTTTATTTTTTAAAATACCCTTCCTTTTGAAATCCCCATCTTTCTTCTTCTGACAGTATATTTCAAAGGTTAGGAAAATACTTTGCTCTGTGAACATTCTACCTAAATGGAAGCTGAAATCCTTCCAACCCATTGCAAATTTCTTTAAGGGGGCTTGTTTCTTTTTTAAATTTTCTTGTTCTTACAGGGTCTTCGGAAGCCTACAGTTGAGGAGATAATACATGCCAAGAATGCTATTGTGACACCTTCATTGTTTGGCAGTTCACTGGAAGAAATCATGTCACGGCAGCAGGACATGTATCCAGATAACAAGCTGCCTTGGGTACAAACACAGTTGTCTCAGCAAGTACTGCGACTCGGGGGAGAACAGACTGAGGGAATATTCAGGTGAATATCAAACTACAACTGTTTAAATGATGCAGTAGTGATAGCCATCAACTGATCATCTATATTTGATCACATATCATATTTCTTCTTCTTGAGAGTAAGTATCTTAAGATTTCATATATAGAGTTTTAGAACAAAATATGCTTATAGGAAATGCAAGCATCTTACAACCTTCTTCTTACAAACAAATGCCTCTATGCTAATGCTTGGGAGGGAGGAACGAAGGAAGGAAGATTTCCAATGCTCCCTGTCAGATTTGTGCAAGGAAATCAATGGGGAAGCTGGCAGGATGTTGGAAATCACTTATGATGTATTTTAAGTTGCTCTTACTCATTCTGTTTCTCTGTTTAGGTAAGGAAATATCCTGGTCATTGGTTGTCTACTTACTATTAAATATGTATCTATCTCTTAGAAATGCTCCAGATAATGTTTCTTATTTGTGATATTAACTGCACTTTCTTCTGGGTGTGTATCATTTTCTGCCTCTGAAATTCAGCTTTATTGTTGTCTGTGTATGCTTTCAGAATTCCTGGTGATATTGATGAAGTCAATGCTTTAAAACTACAGGTGGACCAGTGGAAGATTCCTACCAACCTTAGTGATCCCAATATACCAGGTATGGAGAACTAAGAGAACAGCAAAACTATTGAAAATGTAGATGACACCTCAGTTTGTTAGTAGTTTTAAGTTGTAAATATATATCTCTTATATATATCCTATCTTTCAGTTTCTACAAAACTTTTAGTAATTGCTTCTGAAGAGAACAGTTGCTGCCATAACCCTTTCTGTTCATGATTTGTATCCTGTGATTGTCAAAAGCCTGAATCAATGGAGCACAATATACGGTGCTGTTTTTCATTTTAAAAAGGATACAGTCCGTTATTTTATTTATCTAGGAAGAGGAGGAAAGTGTATTGTGATTACTCAGGGATCCACTTTGGAACAGTAAACACCACATATTATTTATACATTTTATGTACTTATTTTGGTACTAGCACATGAAAGCAGTTTATATTAAATCACAAAGATATAATAACCACATTAGCAATTCCAAGATAGTATAAGCATAGTACACAAACACAGATATATAAAGTTGGTAAAAACAGTGTGCTATAATTGTTGTAAATGTCTCTGAGTGGCTTCTTGTATTTAAAGCTTCTTTGCTAAAGCTGTGGTACCGGGAGTTGGAAGAGCCTGTCATCCCACAACAATTCTACAAGGAATGTGTCAGCAACTATGAGAATCCTGATGCCGCAGTGGCTGTAGTTGAACTTCTGCCAGAGCTCAATAAATTGGTCTTGTGTTACCTCATCCACTTTTTACAGGTACATAGAGAACGCCTGAGCAGGAATCATTCTAAAAAAGCATAAAGAATCTATGTGATTGTTCTAGTTGGGGGTGTGGGGGGGTGTCATTTCACATTATATCTGCAGATATTATGAAATACCAATTAAAATTTCGTCATACACCAGAGGCAGCCTTCTGTGCAAGGCTGTCTAAAGTTATTCTACCGTCTCTCTGAACATTTTCCCTTGAGGAGCTAAAGAAACTAAATTACCTTGCCTGTGACCAAATCTTTTATTTTTCTCTCTTTATTTGAGTTGTGTTTTATTTATATTGCAGATTTTTGCCCAGCCAATCAATGTAGGCAAAACCAAGATGGATGTAAACAACTTGGCTATGGTGATGGCTCCAAACTGCTTGCGATGCCAGTCTGATGACCCCAGAATCATCTTTGAAAATACCCGCAAAGAGATGTCTTTCTTGCGCATGCTGATTGTGCACTTGGACACCAGTTTTATCAAAGGAATTATGTGAAGGATTGTTTTCTGGCAAGACAATACAAAAAGAGGAATTTCCTTTTTTGGAACCTCACATTGTTTCCTCTAGAGTTTCCAAGATCCTACAGTTCTTTGTGATGCTTTCATTTACTTATGCTGATAGTAAGGTTAATGAATCTTCAATAATCCCCAAATAATTCAAGTCAGTGACCATGCTAGAAAGACCCAAAGGTGCTTTTTCAAGAGGCAACTGGACTTTCTGTTTTTTCTTTGAAAACGTTTCGTTTCTCAGTTTCAGAGTTGAAGAACAAGACATCTTCAAAGAAAAAGCAGAAAGTCCAGTTGCCTCTTGAAAAAGCACCTTTGGGACAACCATGACCTAGATGACTGAGAATCTTCATAGAAATACTAGAAAGAGTTTTGAGGCGTCAGAGAGCAAAATGTTACATCATGTTCTGGGCCAGTCCTAATACCTGCAATAGTTGTTTCTGGCAGTTCTGTGTATTCAAAGCCCAAATGTTATATTGCTTTGTACTTCACTGAGAAATCTTAGTGAAATTAAAAGTGG
This sequence comes from Sibynophis collaris, assembly GCA_036250565.1. Taxonomy (NCBI): domain Eukaryota; kingdom Metazoa; phylum Chordata; class Lepidosauria; order Squamata; family Sibynophiidae; genus Sibynophis; species Sibynophis collaris. The sequence goes on from JANHFK010000101.1 coordinate 40,809, forward strand.
AATTGTCTGTTGGAAACAAATTGTTTGCAGATACTGGGATTTACTTGTCACTTGAAGATTCAATACTTCACTAGACATGCCTCACTTCAGGTAAAATTGTTACTTCAGGCTGCTAAAGTACATATGGTTGCCTGGTTCTGACATTCAGATTGCTGACTGCTTTCTTTTCAGCAGTTTCTCTGGTATGTTTTCTGCCTTTTGAGGACAATTCTCTTACCAAAAAGAAGTTTTGAAGCAGTAGATGAGCTGTAGCTTGTGAGACAGGATGACTTTTGCTATGCCTGAGGGTACCTTACAATTAAAGTTCCAAGTGTTAATATTGTCCAAAAACAAAAACTCTCTTGAATTGAATTTAGGTACAGAGCAAAACAGCAAGAAAGTGAAACTGTATGTTTCCCCTTTTTTTGCCTACGGTGATTTGGGAAGAGACTATTTAAGTCTTAAACCACTTTTATCTTAAGTTTGCTCCTATATTGTTCAGATTAGATGATTCAGACTCAAGAAATCTTTGAATTTCTTTAATTCAAAATCACTGCAATCTAAGTAACTTGTAGTTGGGATTTCTCCAGAATGGAGATTTATCCACTCGGACAAATTGCAATATTATGGCCTCTTCCTCCTTATTTCAGCATAAACTAAAATCAGGTACTGAGGTGCTATAAAGTCTTTGAGAGCAAACATGAATAACTACTTAAAGGCTCCTGCCAATATCAAGATTTTGTGTTCTATTTCCCATTCAGCTTATTCTAAGCAGACAAAAGTATCTTTTTAAACATTGGATTAAAGAAGCTGCAAGGTGGAAAGATTTAAGTGAATAGAAGATGCAGGATTGGAGAAAATTAACTGTACTTCTCTTTATCACTTTCTAAATATCCTCAGTGTGCTGTTAAATGCAGAATGAAATAGAGAAGGCCAAATTGTATCTGTCTTGTTTTCTCCCTGATCAGTAGCAATTTCAGAAATATAATTTGAGTTGTGACTATAGTACATAAATGTACTATAATTAGTACATCTACATATATTTATAAACATAACATATGTTTCCCAGTTCTCCAGTTAAAATCAAATCCGTACTACCTCCCACAACTGCATATTAAATAAAAAAATATTGAGAGCTACAAATACAAATTTCTCACATCATGCATTATAACTATTAAATGATATAATGCGGTCTTACTCTGGATTTCATTCTATTCTTGCCTAAACGTCTCTGCCTTCTTCAAAAACACTGCTGTTCTCTTTGTTCGTTCAGTTCCCAGAACACACGCTGAATAGGAGGAGGACTGGTGCTTCAGTTCTGCTTCTTTCTTTTGTTCTTATACTGCAAACACATCCCTGAATCTAAAGCCTTTATATCATTTTGGAAGTGAGTGTAATTCTTTCGTCAAACTTCTGGACAGAATAACAGGCTTGAATTTTTTGGAAAGAAAGTATGAATGGTCAAAGAAATAGTGTTATGGAAAAACAAAAATCAACTTTGTTAATTCTTACAAGAGCTCTTCCTTTGCCAATAAGAATGTGATTTGTCCTAGACGTAATTAGTATTTCCAAGTCACTGGTTATGATCTAACTGGGTAAAGAAATATATATTTTCCTTCTATTGCCAGAAATAGTTTGTTTCCTTTTCGAGTTAGTTCTGCTGTAAAATTAGATCCTTTAAGATGATCTATGTTGTAATGCCAAAGTTTTTGTTCACTCTTTACCTCACAATATTTTTTGAGATTTAGCTGCTTTTAAAGTAACAAATCTGGAAATATTAATTTCTAGATTCCAAATAAGGCCATCTTCTGAGAGTCTGTTATGAGTTATACATACATCTATGCAGCAGCATATAGATATCCTGGGGTAAAGGCTATATTATTTGTGGGCTCTTACAGAAAGAGTAATGCAACATTTCTCACTCCAGGGATCTTCCAAATATGTAGATTTTATTTCCCAGAATTCTCTAAATAGCATAACTGGCTAAAACTTCTGAGAGTTGAACTGTCACATTTCAATTTGGTGGGGAGGGCAGGGAGGGACTGGAGTAAGATAATATATCACATACCTATTTCAACAGCAGACACAAGTGATGCTCATGGATCTGTACATAATTGATACTTTAAACCTAACTAAACCCAAAATCCAGCCATTGATTATGATACATTTTTTGTCTTTCTGAAAGTTTCATTTGATGTAGTTGATTAGCCTGAGATTTCTGAGGAGTTAACTGCTATTCAAATAGGCTTCTCTACCAGAATTTGGCCAGTCCTCTTGATAAAATCAGAAATGGGATCTTAATTCTAACTAATAAGGATTAGAATCCTATTAATTTGTACTTGGAGAAAGCCTATTAAACTCAGTGGGGTTGACTTCTGAGTAAACATGCATGTGGTTGTTAAAATATTGGATTATATCTAACATAATCCTTTCACTATTGTACACTACTGACAGATGAAATTCAGAATTATTTTTGCAGCTTCTAGGTGTCCTCCAGATCAGTTTTATAGGACAAAGAGACGATTGCTGTTTGAAGAGAAATACACTCACACATAACAGAGGTAGTCCATCATGCTTTTGATATTTCTCAGACTTGCCAAAATGAGAGTTTCTTGAGCCTATTTCTATGACTATGTAGGAGATTCTGGATTTCCTTAGACTGGTTCTGTTTGTGCTGTAAGTTTTCTATTCTGCAACTTTGTACAATGGGAAATATTAACCAATATGCAAGGTGTCATATACCTACCCTACTTTTTTAAATTTTGTATTTATTAATTTGTTTTAAGATGTTGTCTGATGCACATGTTTCCAGGTTTAAACACTGTTGACAACTAAAATATAATGGGTAATTGTTACAATTATATCCCCCCAGCATGTCACTATAATCCAATCATAAACTGACTGTTCTTTAATAATGTTTTGCCCTACCCCTTCTGGGCAGCAAAATAGGTTAAAAAATTACACTGGATTTTTCCCAATCTACTTGTAAATGTGAATCTGCAAATATACTGTCTGTTGTTGTTAAAGAATAAACATTTTGGTCAAAACACCTGGTACTTTGAAAACAGGTTCATTTATTTGTAAATTTAGATCCATTGTCCCCAAATTGGTACCCTTTAGGTATGTTGAACTACAACTCCTAGTATTCCCAACCTGCCTTGGCCATAATAGCTTGGAAATCTGTATGTTATCATTCTACACTTCTGAAGGGCAAAAATCAGATAAAGTTCTTTTAAGTTCACTACCTGCAAGGTTGGATCCAAGTATATCAGATCAGTCATCTGAACATTTCACCATGATTATTAAAAGTACTTTCAGGTTCTTTTTAGTGTTGTATTTGTTTGTTTCTACTCATAACAGAAGTTCATTTGCTGCCATATGCAAAGTAACCCTAATGCAATATAAATGTATAGAAATGTTGTTTTTTGCTTTCGTGTTTATATATTCAATATTTAAGTTTTTATTTAAATATATGAATATATCACTGAAGCTGATCCAGTAACTCTTCTGTAATCAACCAACAAAAATGTCATCCAAATGACAGAATCTCTGTCAGTACAGGTAGTCTTTGACTTATAACCATTTGATAACCGTTTGATGTTACAATGGCACTGAAAAAGTGACTTATGACCATTTTTCACACTGACAACCATTGCAGCATCCCCATGGCACATGATCAAAATTTAGACAGTTGGCAACTGACTCATATTTGTGACAGTTTCAGTGTCCTGGGGTATGTGATCACCTTTTTGCCACCTTTTGACAAGCAAAGTCCGTGGGGAAGCCTATGTTACTAACTTAACAAGTGCACTTATTCACTTAACAGTTATGGCAAGAAAGGTCATAAAATGGGGCAAAACTCACTTAACTGTTTCGCTCAGCAACAGAAATGTGCTCAATTATGGTTGAAAGTTGAGGATACCTATACAGGTCAATTTCATCCCTAGTGGAAGCAAAAGACAAGACAGTAATAAAATCAAATCGCACCACTAATTGGGATTCTTGTTTTCCAGAGGTCCATACAAATTACCTTGTAATAGTCTATCATGGAAATCACTAAGTCAGGTGTGAGAATGTGAAAGGAAGAATACAGAACAGACTATCATTCACAGATAATGTCCCTATCTGTCAGGGTTCCAAGTAAACCCCCAACCAAGGAAGGGTCTGAGGCAGGCATTTCCTCAAAGTTTCATTTTATTAGCGATGTCATATTGGCACATCTGGGAAAACCCGAATCTGAAGTCTCCTGGGTTTTCCCTACCCCAAAGGAAATCCAAGTCCCTTCCCCTGTATCCACATGTCCATCACATGGTCCAATCAGGCCACCATGTTAACCGGAGTAGCTTCCCAGTCACGCCTCTCCAGGTGAAGGTTGAACATCCTTGACCCCCAGTGAAAGAACATTGTTGTTGTTACTGCTATACATCTCACCCCATCATCCTCC
>JANHFK010000101.1:56343-68793 GCA_036250565.1 Sibynophis collaris
CCTCAAAACTTCCTGGCCAGCTGTGGCTAAATCAGGAGCATGTGCACGCCGTGGGGAAACCCTCCTCAAGCGAGCAGCAAAGCGCAGCAAAGGAGCAGGCAGGGTGGGCGGCCGCTTGCTTAAGGAGGGTCTTAACAGGACATGGCTTCTCTCCTGCACTGAGGCTCCGGCCATCGCCTTACCATGTCACCACCCACCCACAGCAGCTCTTTGGCCAAGTGCAGAGGTCGCAAACTCCGAAGGAAGCGAAGGCGCGCAAATGTGGCGTGAAGGCAGGTACAGGGCAGCTTCACTCCTGCACTAAGGCTCCGGCAACCCTCCTCCCCCTCCTCCTCTCAGGACGCTGGGGCCGGTTGTGGCTGAGCCGGAGCGTGCGCACGTGCTGGGAGACCCTCCTTAAGCGAGCTGCTGCCTGCCTTGCGCCACCTTTCCTGAGCTTTCGCGCTCACTTGAGAGTCTCCCTGCGCATGCTCATGCTCCTAGCTCAGCCATAGCTGGCCAGGAAGTTAAACAAGAGGAGGAGAGTGCAGAAGCGAAGCTTCCCTGCACCTGCCTTCATGCCACATTTGCGCGTAAGGTAGCCTTCGCTTCCTTCGGGCTGGAGTCCAAAAAAGAAATAAAAGGGGCAGGGCCAACCAGTGATGGGGCAGGGAGCTATGGCAGAGGGCCCAAAGTGCCGCTTGTGGCTCCGGAGCCGCAGGTTGCTGACCCCTGTCCAAGAACGTCACAGAGTATGGAGAAGTTATGCTGTACTTTGTAAATTATAATTCTCTATATCAGGTATATATTATTGCAAATTATAGCAATATTATATGTAACTACTGAATGGAAGCCACTTGAAATAGTTATTACCTATAATAGCTATTCCATGTGGCATATATTCTTTGTCTGTGCTATTTAATTATGTTTAGTCCATGCAGCTATACAGAGGTAAAACATTCAGAAAGATGTCAAACTCATGTTATGGTAGCATCACACGATGTATCGCAACTTTTTTTCCCTTTGCTAAAACGGCCATGGCTGTGGCCAGCATGTGACGCATCTGGCCCGGGGGCCTTGAGTTTGACAGCCCTGTAATATATGGAGCAAGTAAAGATACATAGAACAGGTTATTTTGTACCAACACTATACTAAATTGTCTTCCCAGACATGAAATGCTTATAATAAATAATGTCCCAAAAAATTATTTGCACAAGATATGTTAATTCAAAGCAGTCTGTATTTTAACTTGATTCATACACATAGAAGACACAATTTTTGAGATGGAACTTCTTGTATAATAAGTTTGACATGGGCGGTCACAATTCAATTTTAATAAGGTTTGAGATTAAGACATACAAATACAGTCTTTACCTTGAGAAGACCATAACATGTGCTTTCAACATAATGCTACAGATTGTTTTTACTTGAAACATGGATTGTGAATTATTTTAATTAGTCAGACAGTTTATCAAAAAGAGCATAACTCTAGTTCTGGTGATTGATGTTTAATTGCATTTTTCAGGGGAATAAAAGCAACGTCTTATAACAAAATGAAAAAGCATCCACCAAACAGAAGAGGTATCAACTTTGAAGTGGGAGCCCAGTTGGAAGCCCGAGACAGATTAAAAAACTGGTATTTCTTATTTCATGATCAAACTTGGATACATTTTTTGTAATGTTGTCATATTGTGTTGCAAACAAGGAGTCAAACCAATAAATGTTCCAATGCAGATCCGTTTGTGATTTAGCTAGTTATTTATTTACTTATTTATTTAGCTTGTTTGGCTTTATTCCAATAACATTTAAGGAAGTAATTTACCTGAACTTGCTGGCTGTATTCATGTGGAAAAACCTTTAAATTATTAAACTGATTTAATAACGAATAAAATACAAAAATAGCTAAATTTATATTGGTATTTACAACAAATTATATAAAGAAAGTTTTTTTAATGGTTTGCTTTAAATGTAAGGATGCCTTGGAGTAAAAATGAGCAGTGGGCTTCAATATTCACTACTACTCTTCCTTGGCACACCTGGTTTAAGGGGCTTTTGGGATTTAATAAAACGTGGATTTCAGGATATCTAAACTAAAGAGAAATTTATTTAAGCACAGGATTACTAATAAGAATCCTGGATTTGGACATAACTCTAATCATGAATGGTTGGCTCTCAGAATCCCCCCAAAATGCTCCTATAAGATTAAATTTATGAAATAGTTTTTCAGTTTTAATTGGAAGATACGAAATATGTAAACTGTAATATTTAAGCATCACTCTTCAGTTATACTATCATCTTTCCAGCTTTGGTTTGCAACCAGATAAGTATAAGCATAGTTCCCAAAACTTGCACATCTTTACTCCAAACTATTTTAGTGCAAGATAGTGCAACTTTTTTCTCAATGGCATTTGCCTTTTGAATAGTATGTTGGAAACCATATTCTAAAATGGACTGAACCAAAGTTAAAAAATAAGCATATTTTGAATTAAATATACATTAATTAAATGCAATTAATATTATTCCTTTCCATAAATTTAATAATTACCTTTTTGTTATATTAAAATTATATTCATATTTGAAACCATTTAATATGGTTTAGTTAAGGATTGAAGGGCTACATGTCACAGGTTGTGCACATATAAAGAATTGTGAGTATTAACTTTCCCTTAGACCAGTGGTCCCCAACCTTTCTGGCTTGGTGACCCAGCAGGGGGGAGGGGATGGTTCTATGAGAGCGGCCAGTGTGTGCTCCTGCTGCTTGCGCGAGTGGAAGCACACACCACTCGCATGAAGAGAATCACACACATGTGCTCACCCAGCATTTTCTGTGGCCCGGTCGCAAACTGATCGCAGCCCAGTTAGTGGGCTGCAGCCTTGGGGGTTGGGGACCCCTGCTTTAGATTCATCTGCTTTTTGCTTTTTTCATAGGGCTCTGAAGATTAGTTAACCTCAATTTTAATGTCAGTTAGTGGCATTTTCAATAGCTATAATTAATCTGACTTCATTCATTCATTCAATTTCTATAGCCGCTAATCTCCATCAATGACACTCTGTTTATATACAGTAGCTTGTCCTGTCAGTGTTGGTGGGGATGTTGTTTTCTCCTTGGTAGTTTCTTGATTAGATCGTTGTTTACTGCTTGAGGAATTATCAGAGAGAAAGTAACACACCCATCAACATTGACAGGGAAAGCTATTGTATATAAACAGAGCAAACCCCACTCCCTTCTAATATTCAAGGTGTTATCTAGTCAAGTAATGAAATGTTTGCAAATAACCAACTAAACTAAATTCAGAGAGCACCAAAGAGCCTATAGTTCAACCTTGAGATGCATCTATTCTCTTCTGGTTTGTAAATATGTTGAACATTTTATATATATATATAAAACAGAAGCTATTAAATAATTCAAGTAACATGTACAAGTAAATATGAATTATTAGAAGGAAAATATCAATGTTAATGTTTGTTAGGCAAACCATAATTGACATAACCCGATCATTTCCAGCATTGTGCTTTTCTAAACACAATTCTATTCAGCAATTGTTTGATTGGATTTCTTTTAAAAGGGTAGGTAAAATATCAGTTTACACAGATTCTGGACTTTTTCTGTTTCAGATATAATTTGAATACTTTACAATTAAAGCAAAATAGTTTGCAAGAAAAGAATTAGAGGTAGTCCTTGACTATTGACACATTTGAGCCTGGAATCTTATGTGACTGAGCAAAGCAGTTGTTAAGTGAGATGATCGCTTACTCAATGACCACAATTGTGGCTGTTCCAGTCGCAGATATTAAATGATCGTATGGAGTATGGGTAGCTCAGAGGGTACTGGAGGCCCATAAGCTACAATGCCCTTTGGCATATTGAGAGCTCTTACAGGCCAGGAGACCCCATTGGCTACCACTGCATGCAGTAAGCTGCCAGGGGACCTGGACTGGGTACCATATGGTCCAATGGCATATGGAAATCTGACAGGCTGGCTACAGGGCCCAGTAGCATGTATACATTGCTTCATTTACCTTTGCATTTTCTGCAATTATTTATAGTTGCTCCCAGACAATGTGAGGCACAAACTTCCTACAGAGGCTGCCTTGTACCATTCTGCAACCGGGTGCCACTTTTGCAATTGTTCAGAGGGCTCCTTTTCCAAATTGTGCAGTTTGGAGATGGAGCTTCCCAAATGATTACAAGAGTGGTACCAGCTTTCCATGGTGGTGTATCAAGCCTAGGCCTCCAAGACCATGGTTTATTTCCACAGCGGATGGGCATTGTAGTAGTCAGTCTGGGTCTTCTGCCTGCAACAGACTTCCTTGCACTGATGGACCATGTAGTGGCCAGTCTGGGCTTGCCAAGAGTGGTGGGATGCGGACTTGATCTAGGTCTCCAAGATTCTGAGGCTTTGTGTGGTTCAGGTGGGCAACTGAGATGGGAGGGAGAGAGATGGGTGGGGACAGTTGCAGTCCCCCTGTGTAATTGGTCATAAGAGCGGGCGGACTGCCAAATGGCTGAACTATTTCTTGGTCATCCAAAGATTGTCCAGACAGTTCTTGGGGTTTATATGCTTCTTAACTGCTCAAACCTGGCTGAGATCATTACCACGATATTTATGAAAAGGTCAATTTATGAAAAGGTAAAACATTCAAGGCCTGTTGAGCAAAAGTATGAATAACAATCACTGTTGCATCAGTATTTATATTTGTACTTTATATGTTTTGCCACCCCTACTAGGATTTGAACTGGAAAATGATGTGAAGAAATTGTCATTAATAAGATTTTTAAAAAATCCCCAGATTGATAACCACTTAGAGTTAATAAGATATTGCAAGTCCCATTGGCTAGGGAGCTTCACTTGGTGGGTCCTAACCAACAGGCCTTTTTTGTTGAAGCCACCACATGTATCTGAGATGAGCTGTCATATAAAAATGATTAAATAAATAAATGTGTAAGGATATACTGTTGGATGTATACTTTCAGTTTTACTCAAATATATTCAGCAAAAATTACTTTACATAAACTTTGTTTATATAGGTATCCAGCTCATATTGAAGAAATTGATTATGAAGAAGGAAAGGTGCTTATCCATTTTAAACGTTGGAATCACCGCTATGATGAATGGTTTTGCTGGGACAGTCCATATTTACGTCCTTTAGAAAAAATACAATTAAGGAAAGAAGGATTGCATGAGGAAGAAGGATCTTCAGTAAGTAAAAACATTAGTCTAGTAACAGAATTACATATCCACATAAATTATATAATTTAGAAATTAGAGGAACTTAACACAATTGCCAGTTTTGCTTTTTTTAATTGAACAAATAAGATAAAAATGTACAGATAGTCCTCGGCTTATGGTGACAGTGGAATCATAATTTTTGTTACTAAGCAATATGGTCTAAAGTGTGGCTGCATCACTTAGTACTTGTAATTCTGCTGTGCTAGTTACTGTCGTTAACTGAATTTATTGCAGTTGTTGGGTGGGGCAGCTTCCTACCAGCTTCCCACGATCCAAACTAATGGAGAAGCCAGCAGGAAGTTGCAAGTCTCAGACCAGAAGGCAGGTAAGTGGCTGCTGCTGTGAGAGATGGAATTTAAAGGATGTGAGAATATGGGAAAGATGTATGAGAGGCGCCATGAGAGGATGCACGAGGTTGCAGCATGGGTCAGGAAGGGGACCATTTGGGTTAAAGAGGATGCACAGGGGTGAGGTGTAGGTTGGGAAGGGCTTGTAGGGGTGCACGAGGAGAGACATATGCATTGGGTGAGAGGGTGCTATGTGGGTCAGGGAGGGTGCATGAGAAGTGCTACATGAGTTGGGGAGGGTTAATGGTATGTGTGAAAGGTGCTGGTTAGGGAGGGTACACCAATGTGTGTGAGAAGTGCCGCAAGGAGAGAGGTTGTACAAGTGACTGGCATGAGCTCAGAAAGACTTCCTCGGTATGGAAGACTTAACACATCCACTTGCAATCTTTCCTGCCTGCTTTCCCATTGACATTTTGGAGAAGTCAGCAGGGAAAATTTCAAATGACAATAGTGTGATTGCTGGAGGCTTAGCAAACAGTCTTAAGTGCAAATGGGTTGCCAGGTTCTCAGATTGCAATCATGTGACTGCGGGGATGTTGCAGCTGCATAACTTTGGAGACCTGTCATAAGTCCCTTTGTTCAGCACAGTTCTAACTGAACAGTCACTGAACAAATGGTTATAAGTCGAGGACTACCTGCAAAGGAAAATAAACTAGGAAAAAATGAAAAGTTGTTAACATCAACACAAATTTATTTTGCTTAATTATAACTATAAATAGTGTAATAAAAGAATGGTAACTCACTTTCTATTAATAAGGCTACTTTCTAATGAAAAGCTGATTAATAACATGTATTGACTTTCATTTTACGGCTTCCATCATTGCAGAACATTTTGCTGCTGAAAGTCAATTTTTCGTAAAACCATATAGATAGTTACTCTGATTAATTTCATTTAGGTTAACCTCTGGTTAACTCAAAAGAGACTAGCAATATTCAGTTTTCAAATATTTGTGCCATTTCATAGCAGTTTGCTCATTTTGATTATTTTAATTATATCAAGCACAATCTTTGTTATGAGATGCTATTATGATAATGATTTTTTTAATAAGCTGCATAACATGGTTATCATTCAATAGATAGTAATTAATGATATCTGCTGTTTAAAATATTAGTTTGTAACAATAGACTATTATTTTAAAATTACAATGCAGTAGCATATTTATTTTATACAACTTAGAATGATAAATGCTTCCTGTTTTTCTAGGAATTTCACATAAATGATCAGGTGTTAGCTTGCTGGTCTGATTGTCGTTTTTATCCAGCAAAGGTTACCTCTGTTAACAAGGATGGTAAGGCATCATATGTAACTTTTTAATATCTGGAACTCTGTAGAGATTCTCAATCATCCAGGTCATGGTTGTCCCAAAGGTACTTTTTCAGGAGGCAACTGGACTTACTTGTTTTTTCTTTGAAGACAGTTCGCTTCTCATCCAAGAAGTTTCTTCAGCTTTGACAGGATAGTAGGGAATGGAAGGATTTATATTCCTTGCAGACAGCTGGTAATTTGCATCCTTTTAGAGGGTTGTTGAAGCAATATCTGGAAGTATTCTCCATTACAGCATTCAAGAGTACCACAGAAAACAGTATCATTCTTTTCATACTGTTCCTGATTTTTATGAACATAAAATATTTGTGTAGTATTGTTTCTTCGAGCTATATCATTTATCTCAACGAGGATTTTAGGGAGATTAAGTTCTTAAATTACTGGCATAGGGTCTAAGAAAACCTGTGACCCAGGAACGGTCATTTCTGGAGATCACCTTCAACTCTTTAGAAGTTGTCTTTTCTGAATCAAAGCAGAGAATCATAGGCATCAGTGGGGGTGGCAAAAAGAAGGGCAGGTGAAGAAATGTATGTGATAATTGTACAAATCCAATAGTTTGCATGTTTGTGTTAGAGATTTGGCACAAAGATGTAATATAGGTAGTCCTTGACTTAACAACCATTAATTTAGTGACCATTCAAAGTTACAATGGGGCTGAAAAAAGTGACTTATGACTGTTTTTCACACAACTGTTGCAACTTCTGCAGGCTCACATGATCAAAATTTAGGTATTTGACAACTGACATTTATAACAGTTGCACTGTCCCAGGATCATGTGATTTGTACCTTCCCAGATAACTTCCAACAAGTAAAATCAATGACGGAAGCTGGATTCACATAATGACCATATGATTTATTTAACAACTGTAGTGATTTGCAACTGTGACAAAGGGTAAAGAAAGGATTCCCTGTGGATTTTACTCTGCTAGTTGTTGCCACTATAGGGGTGGTGCTTATCTCCATTTCAAGGGCCATTGAGCCAGCCCTGTCTGAAGACGTTTCCATGGTCATGTGGCCAGCATGATGTCATGGAGCGCTGTTATCTTCCCACTGAAGTGGTACCTATTTATCTACTTGCATTTGCATACTTTCAAACAGCTAGGTTCATAGGAGCTAGGGTGAACAGGAGCTAACTCCATTGCTCAATGCTTGGGTCTTGACCCTGAACCAGCTGGCAAGCCCAGTGTCTTAACCACTGAGCCATTGCAACTGTGGCGAAAAAGATAGTAAAATGAGACAAAATTGCTTAAAAATTGGAATGTTGGGCTCAATTATAGTTATAAGACGAGGTCTACCTATAATAATGACATTTCCTTGATTACATTGTAACATATGGCTTCATTGTTATCATTATGCTTCATTACAAGCATTACTTGTGAAAACTATAAGGTGCATGGAAGAAAGGATTTTAAAATATAATACAAATTTTTGTCTGTATTAGAACGATTGTACTTTTGAAATAAGCTAAGTGCAAAATTGCAGAATTTTTCATATTTACTAAATAACCACAACAAGACAAGTGTTTATTTAGCATTTGCTTTTAATTTGCTAGCCATATTCCTTATCAGAACAGGCATGATATTTACAGCTGGAGGTGCCAAACTCTCCTCTTTCTGTTTCAAGAGGTCACAGCCATCTAAACTGCAGAATGACTCAATTTTTTTCTTTCTTTCCTGAACATTATTACGTAACATGTTTTTTCCTGATAAAACTATTTATTTTCCACTTATTTTTCACCACCATCAGTGACATTTGCATTTGCTAGATAGGTCCTGAACTGCTTCCTCCTCTTCTGTCTTTGACAGTTAATACCCTAGGGATGCACTCTTCTGCTTTGTGGACTTAAGGCCACACTTAACAGGCCTTCAGCTCAATCCAAGTCAGTTTGTCACTCTACCTTATTCTTTATTAAAACCATAGATCTTCATCAGCTAGAACTGCTTAAGTCCATCTTAGTTCCCAGCCATTACCTCCATTCTCACGGTTCTTCCTAGAGTTCCTCTCATAGTTTTAGTTTACCCCTAAGGACAGCCCCGCAACTATGGACTCTTCCACTCTCCCCTTTGGGAAGATGCCCTAAGAGAAAGTAAAATATGTTTTACTCCCAGCTCCTTAATATGCACATCAGTTCAAATTGTTTGCTTGTTTGGGTTTTTGCATGTATATGAGAGCAACCAGTGGGAAGCCATGTCTAAATGCAGGCTGTCACACTAATTTTTTTCTTTTAAATTTCAGGAACTTATACTGTGAAATTTTATGATGGTGTGATTCAGAAAGTCAAAAATATACATGTCAAACCTTTTTCCAAAGATCAGGTAGGAAACATATTTTGAATTTTTTTTTGTATGTCAAATTGATCTTATTGGTCAATTTGATCAAATCAAAGTTGATTTGCAGTTTAAGGTTTGGGCCACATTTGCATTTCATGCAAAATCATTGTGAATATAAAATGCATATCTAGCAAATCTAGATTATGCATTAATTCTCTACTTACATAATAGGAAAGAGATTTTTTGCTTCTATTTTGTCAGGGTTAAGCATGTTGTCCGTATAGAAGAAAAAAAATGCCCTTTTAAAATAAAAAACCCACCTTGAAATAAATCTTTTTAATAACATATGAAGCTGTGATTGTTTGAATCAGTTTGTTACAATGTACTAGTCACATTTTACTAAACATACACTATTATTTATAAGGCGTGATTTCATTTATTATTACTCTGCTATATTAAAATAAATAAACCCATGTGATTAAAGACCATGTCTAAATCATATATATATGATTTAGCAAAATCATAACAAAAGCTTCCAAAAGTATCTAGGACATGATGAATTTTAATTATTTCTATATATGTCTATTGCATTCGAAACATGTGCAAACGTAGTCACAGAATCCAAGTTTTCTATCAATCTTAATTTTGATTTATTTATTTCTAGAATGTAACATTTTAAAAAGAAGGTATTTTACTTTAAAAAAAAACTTGATTATCATCTGTTTCTTCTGTCAGGTATATTTCTTTTGTTTTCAGTATTGATCATTGATGCTCTAGTATTAAATTATTTTGTTTTTCTAGCTTTTTCCATAGTTTAATTGTATATCTGATCTCCCTATTCCATCCTATAAATAAATTAATACCTTAATTTGTAATAAAAATAAATCACACCCATTTCTTTGTTTTTAGTCTATTGTGAATAATTCAAAACCTAAGGAGAGATGTAATGAAATTCCTTCATCTCCTGAAAGATGGGAAAAATTTAAAGAGCAAAGGAAAACAGCTGAAAATAATAAGAAAGACAAGGACGAAAAGCCATTAAAGATTGAACGAAGATCTAAAACTGATAAAGAAGGAAAACTAATTGGTTCTTTGGAGAAAAATAAAGTTTCTGAAAAAGCCCTATCTAAAGATGGGAAAGAAGACAAGGAGAATATATCTGAAAATGATAGAGAATTCTCAATAGATACACAGATTGAAAAAAAACCAGAAAATGATAATGTGAAGGTCCCATCAGAAAACATCAAAGAAACTAAACGACGGCGTGGTAGACCACCTGTGGTACCTCCAGCAGGTCAGTCAAAACTAAGTGTTGGGACAAAGGTATACAACCTCAGGTCCCAAGATCATATGCAACTTCTCCAAACTGTTAGATTTGGCTCCAACTGCTCTTTTAAAAAGTGTCAAGGAACTCTATTTTTTTAATATGCTAGAAAGAGAAAATTGTTAAATATACGGGAAATAATCATATTCCCTACGCACACTGGCATGAATTAGCTTTTATTGAAATGAAATAACATTTTCATTTGATTCTGGGCTTCTAATTTTTTTATCCTTGAACTCACCTACTTCTGAGAATGCAGTTCATAATACATCAGTTAGTCTAAAACAGTACAGTACACAGTACTCCATATTTGCACATAAACATTATAGAAACTGCCTTTATGTGTTAGAAATGTTTAAAGTTATAGACTGAATTCTATCTATGATTATGCCATTTGTTTTAAATCACACACAATGTGTTTGTGTAGGACTTGTTTGTTGGGATCGGCAGCATAATAGCAATCTTGTTTTTTTTAAACGTACTTTTAAAACTTTTTTTAAAAAGTACTGCATAGTTTTAAGAAACTGAAGACAGTGATGACTTGGATATTTCCTTTTGAATTATTTTAATTATAGAATATAATGAATAACTTAAACTAAAAAAAACCTACAGGATTCAAATTCTAAATCCTGCAAATACCTCATACAAAATTACTTTCTCCCACAAGAATGAACTCTTTCATATATATTGAAATATTTTTATTCTATTTATATATTTAGAACAGGGTTCTCAAACACTGCAGCCAATAACTTTAGAACTGAGAAGACGAAAAATTCCTAAAGGAGGAGAGGTCCCTTCAAAACGTCCCCGACTCCAGAAGAATATGTGTGAGTCGAGCTTTGTTTATTTAAATAGAATAGAAAATGTTCGAAAAAGCAAATACAGTATAACTAGATTTCAAATTTAGGAATTTAGTGGGGCGGTATTTTTAAATAAGGATGTATACGTAAATGTCACGGTAAGTGCCAATATTATCCAACCTTGGTTCACTACCCTAAACAGGGTGGATGTGAAACTGCTAAGAAATAACTAAGACTGAAGAGTAGTTTGGAACATCACATACACAAAAAACCACAGAACAATGGGAAATTACTTCCATGTAACTATGAGCAATTTATACAAAGATAGACACCAGATGTCATCCTTGACTCAGGTGAGAAAGTACCTATCAATAACTTTTTTATTTATTTTGTGTATGTATAGTAATGTATTTATGATACTAGTGTACCAATTGATATTTGTTTAACAAAATTATTTTTAGCACAAGAGAAGTTGAAAAGTTCTCCAGACAGTGAAAAAGATTCCATAAAGAGACAATCAAGGCATTCTACTACTAGTAGCCATGACACTTTAGACAATAGCATTACCACACCACTTCTGGATGAAATTGGGCCTTTGGAAGAAACTACTCCAAAAGAAATTAGTGAAGGTAAAAAGCTCATTTTGTATGTGTTGTCAGTAACTTTTGGAATCAAGGCCAATTCTAGAGCTGAGGGATCATGTGGCAGTTTGGCCAAAACCATTTTTTATCATTTTTGAAGATCTTAAGAGGTGTTTTGCTCCTCCTTATAGATCCTAGCTATCACCTAGGAATTGTGTCCAATAACCTAAAAGCAATTTACATTATTTTTCAGAAAATGGGAGTGGAAGGGAAGGATTCAAGACACAGTTACTTTTATTGGAACAGCTATACTAACAGAATCTTTAAGTTTAAATATGCTTCCTCTTCCTCACTTTGCCTTAAATGGCTAGGGAGGGACCTGTTTATTCAAAATACTTTTTTTTTAAATAAAATTTTATTGGTTTTCTCATAATATGTTTTTCTTTTACAGCTGTGCCATGGTTGAGGTTACAATTCCCATACAATATCAAACAAGAAAAATTTTTTTTTTTTAAAAGCTATCTTATAAACTCTCTTTACGAATATCTTATACAAATAGGTTATAGTTGTGAATTCAGCTATATATTTTGCCAT
>JANHFK010000101.1:87639-102211 GCA_036250565.1 Sibynophis collaris
GGTGGGATGGGGTAGAAGGGGGGGGGCACCACAGTATTCCCATGGTCTAAGGGTGAATTACTTCATTGGCACTGCAACTGTATGGTCTAACTTTGCTTAATGGTCTGTTACTTCCCAAGCACTATTTGCAATCACTCATGCCTTGGTACTTGTTTCGATTATTGCAATACACAACATGAAATTGAGGACTATTGGAAGCTGTAACTGGTCCAGAACTAGCAATTTTGAGTTTCAGTTTATTAGCCTATATAACACCTGTCAGTTTTTCATAAAACTATTAAGATCTGTTTTCTTCCATAGGCTGGGGAGACTGATGAATTGTTTTGTCTATTATATAAAGTGATGAGATATATTCACTAGGGTTGCTATTCAGTGCTCGGGAAATTAACATTGCTTGGTTGCTCGTATTTTCACATTGTTGTATTTACAATAGTTTTTAATATGATTACTATTTTGAAGGTCCATAAACTAATCAGAATCAGACACAATTAGAGCAGCAGATTAGTAAAATAAATATCCCTAAATTGTGCAAACATAGTTTTGCAAAATATTGTTAGTTTGTTACCAAAATTTGAACAATCCAGCCAGCCATTTCTCCTGTGCACTGCTTAGACAGTCCAAAGCATGGGTAATAGTTTCCTCCGATTGGCTGAAGACCGGGTTAATTTTTGCATAGCCACGCCTCTTCCACCTCCCTTATCTCCTCAGTTTATTAACTTGGTCTGGCAAGACAGGGTGTTTCTCTCGTTACTGAGCTTTGCTAGCAGTGCTTTTTGCTTCAATTTGGTCAGTTTCTAAATTTTTCTGATCTTCTGAGTCTTCTCCCGGCAGGGGGAAGGTTTTTTCCTTCGGCGCGGCTTCAGCTGCTGCGTGCATTCTCGGCTCCAGTCTCAGCAGCCTCGATTGCATCCAGACAGCTTTGGTGACACGTGAGTCGGGCATTTTGGCGCCTCGCACTCGGGGAGCCATGGTGTCAGTTCCACGCTTATTTGGGGATTGAGGTCCAGAGACCCTTCCGCTGGTCTGTGCTATTCCCCCTTTCGTTTGGGCATTGCAGGCGCAGAGGAAGCCGTGTTGCCGGCTTCACGCCAAATTTAAACGGCTGGTACTTTTATTACCCCTGGCGATTCAGGCGATTTTCATCGACTCTGCTCCCAAAGGGGTTCCTGCTATTAATTCCCTGGCTTATTTACCTCACGTTTCGGAGTGACAGGCGCAGGAGAAGCCGTGTTGCCGGCTTTGCGCCAAATTTAAACAGCCCACTCTTTTTTCCTGTGGCATTTTCAAACCGTTTCGTCGGCTTGGCCTCCTCTGGACTCTTCTTTTGCATTTTATTATTTTAGCCCTGCCTATAAAGCCCTCACTACTAGGTGTTGCTCCCAGATTCGGGCATTATTACATATTTTATTCAAAAAAATCATAATAATTTTTCCAAGATGGCAGATCTGGGCGAATTTTCTGCTTCCTCATCTACTGGGCCTCATGGCATGGGCCCTTCCGATCCCAAAAGGCCCATCCTTCAAGGACCCATTCAACTTAAGTCTAGGGAATCTAGTAGCAAGGCCTATCCTTCTACCTCCGATAGGGAGGCCAGAAGGAGACACAAAGCAATTGAGAAACAATTTGATAGGGCCCAGAAACAGGCTCAGGTCTCTATGGATCCTGGCCTATTAGATTGTACCACGGGGGATCAATCTTCCCTCCCACGGGAGACTATTCCCATGCACCTCCACCATGGTCTCCTGATGCTTCGCCTGCTCTGCAAATATTGGAGCCAATTTCTGACATTTCAGACAAAGATCATAGGGCCACTTCTCACAAGGGTTCCAAGCCTTCGGCCATTTTCACACCTACCGCCGCGGGGCTCCGCCCAGAGATGTCTCAGTCGGCCGCCTTGTCCACGAATGTGCGCAAATTGATTGTCCACACAATCTCTGATGGCATTGATGCGGCCTTGTCAAAGCGTGGTATAGGAGCACAACCAGTTGACACCACATATAGACAACCACCTGCCGATTCATTTAGACCGCTGAAGAGGGATTCTTGTTTGGATTCCTACCCTCCCTCTATCTCCCTGCATAGCAATAGGTCCTTCCTCATGGAGGATGACATTTTAGATTATAATCTTTCGGAGGATGAAACGACCACTCCGGACACCCCTCGCTCTACCAATTTGTTTTGCCATGAGCTCTTCAAGACCTTGCTGGCAAAAGCCAAGGCCACAGCTAATTTGGGAGTCCCCAAGGTGCAGCTGAGGGTGCCAAGACTCCTCATAGCCCTTATCCTCTTCTCTTTACTGAACCACTCACGGAGCAAGAGTTAGTTTCTGCTCCTAAGCTTTTTGTTGATATGCTACAAAGACAATGGTCACTGCCAGGCACTACGCCTTCTCCCAGCGGCCTGGATAAGAAACTGTACTCGGTGGAGGATCTCCTGTAGAATCTCCTGAAACTTCCCACGGTGGACTCACCGATAGCGGCGTTAGCATCTCCTAACACGATACACACTGAGGCCTCTGATGGGCTAAAACCGGAGGACAGGAAAGTGGAATTCTCAGCCTGCAAGACCCATCAGGCCGCCGCCTGGCCATACGCTCAGCCACTGCGGCTTCATTCTTCACAAGGACGTCTCTTCTGTGGCTTCGTAAATTGTAAGAGCGGGTCTCCTCCAGTGACACCAGATTGCAGCAAGACATAGCCAAAATTATTGTGTCCACGGAATATACCGCGGACGCTACTCTGAACTCGGCAAAATTTGCGGCTCTGGTATTAGCCTCCAATACAACCTCGAGGAGGATGTTGTGGCTAAGAAATTGGCAGGCCGACGTGAAAGCGAAATGGTGCTTGGCTTCTGCGCCAGTCCAGGGGGACAACCTTTTCGGCGATGCTCTCAATCCGCTATTGGTGGAAGATAGGGATCCCAGGAAATATCTTCCCCACCTATACCAGTGTACAGACAGGAGGTCATACTCTGCTTCCGCTCTTCCCTACCATAGGCAATCCTTTTGTCCCTACGACTCTGGGTTCTACAACCAATCTTTCCACCAACCTTACTCACAACCCGTGGACAGACAACAGGACCGTTCTTCCTTTCGTGACCGTCCCAGACATCAGCAGGGCAAATGGCCCTTTCAAGGGGCCGGTTACCGACCATACCGTCGGTCCAAATGACTCTCCTTATGAGTTCCCTATTGGAGGTTAGCTGGGACACTTCGCCAGTCGTTGGAGGCTCACCACCTCCGACGCCTGGACATTACAAACCATCAGCCTCGGTCTCAATTTAGAATTCACCTCTGCTCCCCCACACTGTTTCGTCATCTGCCACAGGTGCCCTCAGATGCCACCAAGAGGTTTCACATAGAAGCCGAAATTCAGCATTTACTCACCATAGAGCCGGTTCCCTCATCCCAGAGGGGGTTCGGCTTCTATTCGATCCTCTTTCTGGTCCCCAAAAAGTCAGGCGGTTACAAAGCCATCTTAAACCTCCAAGAGCTATTTGTCCATATTCGCTATTGCCGCTTCAAGATGCAATCCTTGCAAATGTTTCTGGCGGGCATTTGACACTGAGATCTGTTCGTCTCCATCGATCATCAGGAAGCATACTTACACATGCCAATCAGACCCTCGCACCAGAGGTTCCTACGCTTCTGCTATGCAGGACACATTTCCAGTATCGCGCACTCCCCTTCGGACTTTCGTCGACCCCAAGAACGTTCACGACGTTACTCGGGGTTGTAGCCGCGTTCCTACAAACCAAATTTATTCGCGTCCAGTGCTATCTGGACAACATATTGCTTCAATCGTCATCTCACACTCAGGCAGCACACAATCTCCAGGTCACACTTCTGACACTACAACAGCACGGGTTTTCAGTGAACCGAGAAAAAAGCCATATGTCCCCGTCTACTTCCATCTGGGAGCAGGGATCGACACTATCACCTGTCACGTTTATCTGTCCCAGGACCGAATTTCAAGCTTCAGGTTCACGGTGAGACAAATTCGGTGTCTTCACAAGGTTCCTACATCACTGCTGTCCCAGTTGTTGGGGAAAATGATTTCTTGTCTGTCGATAGTGCCCTGGGCCAGGCTGCACTCCCGACCACTTCAATGGTTCCTGCTACCAAGCCAGAGAGCAGGCCTCAGCAACTCCACCAGGCGGGTCAAGGTTCCAGCAATGGTTCTCAAGTCTCTGACCTGGTGGATGTCTCCTGCTGTGGAGAAGGGATGCTCCTTTCAGGATCATCCTCGACTGGTATTGACTACCAACGGCAGTTTGTTCGGTTGGGGAGCGCACCTGGAGAGTCAAATGACGCAAGGCCGATGGTCATCTCGGGATCTCAAGCAGGACATCAATTGGCTGGAGCTGCGAGCAGCTCACTTGGCACTTCACCACTTTCAACATCTGCTGGAGGGCCGTCACATGCTACTGCTCACGGACAATATCACCTCAAAGGCCCACATCAACCGCCAGGGCGGCACTCAATCCAAGGCACTCCTGCGAAAATCCCTGGCATTAGGTCGATGGGCGGAATCTCATCTGGCTTCCCTCAAGGTGGAACACATCTCCGGCACCGCCAATATGCGGGCAGACTGGTTGAGCCAGACATCCATCGACCAGGTGGAGTGTCAACTGCATCCGGACCTGTTTCTTCAGTTGACCAGCAGATTCGGCATTCCCCTAGTAGATCACTTTGCCATACCCCTCAATGCTCAACTGCCGAGGTTTTATTCCTGGTCCCGGACCTGGGGATCCGAAGGCACCGACGCACTGCGTTGTCATTGGCCCAGGGGGCTGCTATATGCGTTCCCCCCTTTACCTTTGATTACCAGGGTCATCCGCAAGATTCTGCAGGAGGAAACGGAGATCATCCTAGTGGCCCCGTACTGGCCCAGATGGGGTTTGTGGACCTGCTGAATCTGTCAGCCTCTCCACCTTGGTGGATCCCTCAGTCCGAGATCTCCCTGTGCCAGGGAGCCATTTTCCACCCAGAGCCTGAGTGGTTCAATCTAGCCGTATGGCACTTGAGAGGGAGATCCTAGCAAGTGACCATTACCCGGGTGATGTTATTTTTACCATTCAAGCATCTCGACGGGCTTCCACCATCCGCATCTATGAGGCTACTTGGTCTTCCTTCTGTCGCTAGTGTTGTGGAGCTTCGATCAATCCCAGGTCTGCCTCTGTTCCTTCGGTTCTTTCCTTCCTACAGGTCGGTTTGGACAAAGGTCTCGCTGCCAACACTCTTTGCAGACAAGTCACCACCTTGGCAACGATCTTACCCAGAGATGGTTGTTTCTCCTTGTCCCATCATCCCAGGGTCAGAAGTTTTCTGAAAGGTGCTTCTAATTTGTGACCCTCTACGGTCCACAGGTTTCCATCATGGGACCTTACGCTGGTGTTACAAGCCCTCACCTCCTCTCCGTTTGAGCCATTGGACTCAGCATCCCTCAAAGTACTCACACTCAAGGTCGCCTTTTTAGTTGCGATCACGTCCGCTCACAGGGTCTCCGAGATTGTGGCTCTGTCCATCCAGAAGGACTTACGTATATTCCATGCGGACAGGGTGGTTCTCCGCCTGGATCCCACCTTTTTACCAAAAGTGAACACGTACTTCCATAGATCGCCGGAGGTGATTCTTCCCAATATCTGCCCGCATCCAACTTATCCACAAGAATGGAGGTGGCATTCGTTCGACGGGCTCTGGGTTTGAAGGTCCCTCCTACAACTATTGCCTGTTGGCTTAAGGACTGCATTATTCTGTCGTATGAAAGTCAAGCCAAGACTCCATCTGGGCGCATCCTAGCTCATTCGACACGGAGCACTGCTACATCTGCTGCTTGGGCTGCTCAAGCATCCATCTTGGACATCTGCAGAGCTGCCACGTGGTCCTCGCCCACACCTTTCATCCGGACGTATAAGATTGACCAATTCGCCTCGGCGGAGGCTTCCTTCAGGAGAAGGGTCCTTCAACGAGTTCTCCCCTCACAGGGGACCCCAGGCCCTTCTCTTTCCCGCCCTGGGGACAGTTAGCTTGGGTATATCCCATGCTTTGGACTGTCTAAGCAGTGCACAGGAGTTCGTTCTATGTGCGCTGCGTGACAGTCCAATCCCTCCCTTTTTCCTTTTTTGTGAGTTACGAGCCCAGGGTCTGGGACCATTTGTGTTTTCTTTCAGGGTCACTGTCTTGGGTGCCTCTCTCGTTAATAAACTGAGGAGATAAGGGAGGAGGAAGAGGCATGGCTATGCAAAAATTAACCCGGTCTTCAGCCAATCGCAGGAAACTATTATCCATGCTTTGGACTGTCACGCAGCGCACATAGAACGAATGTTCATGTAAGGACAACGTTCCATTACTTGAGTTCTTGATAAAAGTTGAGTTTAGATTGAATATAAAAAATAAAATAACCTCTTGATTTGTTGCCAGTTGAGAGGAGATTTTTTTGCTTCCACAGGTTTGGGAAGATTATGAAACAAGATGGAACTAGCTCCTTGGATTAAGCACGGTTTCTTCAAACAGCAACATAAGCCATCACTACTTTCTATTAAAGAGAATAAACAAACATGATATATTTTCATATGGGTTTTCTGACAGCCTACTACATTGCAGTGAAAAAAATCTAGCTGCAACAGTCATCATGTTGCTTTTCCAGCTTTTGGATAAAAATGCACTTTATTTTCTTGGTGAAAATACCCAAGTTTAAAACTAATTCTTACAGCATGATCACATAACAGATCTAAACTTTTCACTACATTCTTACAAATCTTATTTATTTGTATATTAAATTTCTATATCTAGCCATCTCGGCCAAATGACTGGGCGGCTTAAAATTCTAGAACCATAAAACAATCAAAAACATCCAAAAAATAAACATCCAAGAAAGTTAGCCAACTAACAATATAGCCAAGAAATGGCTCTTAACACATTCTGAGCTTCAGGCTGGGCATACAACAGACAACAAATGGTAGAACTGAATAACTTATTTGTTGACAAGCAAAGATCAAATGAGATCACATGAAGAGATGGAAAAACAACCTCCATGAACTTCAAAATTCCCTCCTCTTGACAGTAGGCTTCTGAAAAGTTGATATTATAAATATACCGATGTTCCCGAATGTTGGTCAACATTTTTTACCCAGACTCCATATTTTAAATTACAATAAAATAAATGGCAATTAGAATTATAGAAAATGGTACTCTCAGAATTAAGAGTAGGGTGGCACAAAAGTTATTTTTCACTGAGAAGAAGCCAGGAATGTGGAATCTCTTAACAGATCTTTGGCCATTTCCACTTTATCTCCAAAGGACAAGTTTTTGCCTACTGGCCTAACATTCTATAAAGCAATTTTGTCTCTTTTTTTCTAACACACACACACACACACAGATTGCCACAACCAGAAACTGAAAAGAACGTATAGTTTAATTTATAATTAATTAAAAAAATAATTACCAGAATAATAGTCCACCAGTTCATGCAACCATGGGAAGGTAAGGCTGGGGGAGATATAAAGCCAATTGTTCTCCAAGCAGTTAATGCGGTAGTGTTTTACACAATTCCAGGATTCATGATTTTTGCATCTGATTGATAAAGAGTAGCAACCTGTTTATCAGAATAAAACAATATGTAACATATTTAGACACATATTTAGACAAGTCCACCCAATCATACTGCTAACAGAGATTAATGAAATGTATGTTTCATTAAATTCTCTTGAAAGCAATGAGATCTTTCTTCTGATATTTAGAGTTGTGCTAGTATCTTTAAAACTTGCATTATGTCTTCGTTGAAGAAGAAAGCTTAACTATTAATTTCAAAGCTTAATTGGATGTTATCGCATTTAATCCATGGTAGGCCATGCAAAGCTCACACATTTGGTGTACCTTATATTTCCTCACACTTATAGAACTAAGAAATTCCTTTGGACATTATCTTGAATCCATACCTTTCTTTGCTTGTCTCTTTCTTATGATGAAAGAACCTTCCTGGTTTGCAGGCAACAGTAACAACTCTTCAGCTTTCGCTCGATCAATGCCATCATAAAGCCACCTGAAGACAAAAATGGGTCAGTTGCCTATGAAAAATATGTGTAAGTTAAGGGGGAAACTATTTGTAGGGTGGAGGATCTCTTGGAACACAGAGACCCACTCCCAATATTCTGTGATGTTATTTCAGATAGAGAAAAACAACAATGCTTACCTATGTGAAATTTTAGCTATGTTGTTGCTAGGTACATAGCATTCTTTGCCAGTTGCTACTGACTTGACTTGACACCATTCACCGTCTCTGTAGGAGAAGAAATGTAACTTAAAGCCATGGCCTCAAGTAAAATTCTGCTGTCCCTTAAAGAAGTTCCTATTTTTCCTAAAATCCTAGTCAAGGAGTAGGCTTTGTCATCAGAAAAATGCTCTGCAATTATCCCTTTCTTGGGACTACATTAACACCCAAAGAATCCAGACTTTAAATATGAAGGATGGAGGTTAATGTAACCACCTAGATGTGTTAGGTTTACAATCCACAGACTAACCAGCCACATGGCAAATGAAAATTTTGGGAATTATTAATGCAAATGAAGATAAAGTTGAGAAAGGCTGAATTAGCCCTTCTAACTACTCAGAGGAGACCTCAAATAATTTAGGCCAGCTCCATAAGGACTCCAAGTTTATTTTTAGTAGTTATTTACATATTTTGTGTGTGCTATTTTTAATTTTAAATATCAGTAACATTAAACAAATACAATACATGTATTGTAAAATATAAAGAGGAAAAATGGAGAATCAGCAACTAATCAACTAATTTGGACAGCTAGTACAAAGTAGATATGGAAAACAAAATAAGGTCTGACCATGGTTGTTTTCAAAATTGGATTTTCCTGCAGTGGGGATCTCCCTAATCTCTCCAGGATATAGCCCTCTTGATGACTACCATAATATTAATTGCACTGCTTGATGTTTTGTCCCTTGTCTGTTAATACTCACTCAGATAGCAAATTTAGCTGATCCCCCATCCTTAGTACTGGCTCTGTGTCTCTAGAAGGAAAATCACTGACTGCAACAATCATGGGGGAATTGGTAACTGCAGATTAAAAGAAAAAATAAACACCAACCAGGTTATTGTGTGATTTTAACCTCTCAATATTTGAAGTATTCTTGCAAAGTGCTACTGTTTGTCTCATTTTAAGATTATTTCACAACTTTCTCTAGACTAGAATGTAGAAACCAATGTATTGATAGAAACTAATTCCCAACACTATTGAACAACACCAAATTGTTTCCCATTAATCTGTGGTCAACGCAGAACATTTCATTATAGCAGTACATAATTTGAATCCAGGATTCTACAAAGCCATATTTTTTATACAAATGTACTCGGATCAAGAAAGGTTTTTCTCTTACTGCCCTTCCCCCCCAGGCTGAAGCACTCAAGTGAGAATGCCAGACAGCACTCTCTATGGCCAGGCACTATCAGTGGAATTCCCTTGCTAGGGCACTTCGTCTTGTCTTCTTCAAATTTTCAGTTTCAGGCTATTTACCTATTAGTTAAAACATTTTAAAACTAATCCCCTGTTTTTTGCATCTATTTTACCCCAACCGATGATGAATACTCATCCCTAATGGCTATAACTACAGTAATTAATATTTTTGCTATTATTTTATCATTTAATTCTCTAAGAATGATACTAGAACTGGCTCTTTTGTTTTTAAAAGTCACTACCAATGCTACTGAATAAAACTTCAATCTTAAAATTTTATGATTATGGTTCTACAAGTCAGTCTACTGGTAACTACATGGACAGATCCATTAAGTTTTCATGCCTAGTGTAACTATATTCTTCCAGAATGTTTTTTGACTTTCCAATCTAGGGTCACAGAAAATGACCCATAGTCATCCAGCTAGCTTCTCTACCTAAGGGAGATTTAGTCCAGAATTTTGTTCCTACTAAACCAAACTGAGTCTCTCTCTTGTAAAGTACAAAGATTAAATAGAAACTTCCTGTGATCTTGACACTATACCTTCGTGAAGAAGCCAAAACCTGCAAACTCTTTTAGTGGCTCATATTTAGCCTGTAATCTATCAGATTCTTCTCACAGTTACTACCTCTAAGGCAGGTATCATCTGTCTCATACTCATGCATCTAGTTTTTCCTAGCTAACTGCACAATATTCCATTTCTCACTATTGAACATCATTTTGTTGCACTTTATTTGACTCAAGCTTGTTTTTTTGATTGTTAGCAATCTTCTCCCCCGCCAGTTTTGTATCATCTGCAAATTTAAGCGCATCCCTCATATTTTCTCTTATAAAGATGTTGAAGAGTCCTCAGGCCAGGACATACCTTCCTCCATGTGGACAGACCCATCAAGAAATCCAAATTGGCCAACTGCAAATCCATCTGGTAGTGGGATAATCTGTCCCACATTGTTCCTCACTGCCAAATTGTGGGGCAGAATAAATAGTTATAGTTGCGATGTTAATGAGTTTCATGTTCAATCAAGGATTTAGAATTTCTCAACCAAAATTAATAAAAGCGACTAGATAACTAGCATGGAAGTGCTAAAGACTTCCATTTCCACTGGCACACAGAACCAGATCATAGTACATGACATAAAGTTTCAAACAATATGTATGTATGTATATCATGTGACTGTAACCTTTTGGGTAATAAATCACATGACTTGTTATGTATGAAAATAAATCATTGCATACAACTTATATGTCCAGAAGCCTATAAATATTTCCCCCTATTTTTCTGCACGGAGGTCTTTTCTTTTCTTTCTCTGTCCCCTAAAATCAATATGGTGAAGCACTTAAGATGAAGATTAGATCCCTCCTTTGCTGTTGAAGAGAGCCACGTTGGTATAGCACTTAAGTCACTAGACTAGAAACTGGGAGACTATGAATTGAGTTTGGCATAGGCATGAAATCTGTGGGTATGCTTGTGTGTGTGTATTGTTGTTTTAAGACTCAAGCTGATGGTAGCACAGCATAACCCCTACCTGACAGGTTTAAGCTATCGCTCTGGCTATGCCTTGTGTTCAGTTGTGGGCTTGTCTGGTTAGCAATCTGTTTCCTCTTACAGGGCAAGCTTCCCATCGTGATTTGTTGCTAACAGCAGTCTTCTAGTATACCACTCAGAGAGGCCTATCAACAAAAGGCAGAAAAGAAACATAAAAATTCACATTGTTGTTGTCCTTGAAGACTGTTAGGAAAAACTAGAAGAAACCAAATGCTGTTACAATTAATCAGCTGCCATTTTCTAATTTCTTCTAAGGTAGATATTTTATTAGTGCTGCAAATATTAAATCATACCACAAACAAGAAGCAACAACTTTTGAAGGCAGGGGAAGGGAGAGGTAAGATGGCCAATTCTCCAGCATGGTCTGATGAATATTGCTCAGGAGTACAGTATCTGTCTTACATCAATAATATAATAAAAAAAGTTGTCCTGAAGTTAGGGCCTCATAATTAAAATGGTTTCCATCTCAAAGCCTTTTTTTTCTAAGAATTTGCTTTTTTAAAAAAAAGCCTCTTTCCCTGTAACCTGCAAGGCATGAACTTAATAACCGATACTGAAACGTTTGTTACAGTGGTAAAAAATGTTTTATCTGCTACTAGCATAATCCTATGAATAAGAAAAAATTCAGAAACAACTCCAGTGCTGAAAGTTCCTTTTCCTATTGGAGTTTGTTCAAAGTTAATAGCTCTTTCCTAAAAAAAAAAAAAAGAACGAAGTTTCATGCTCTTCCTTATCTTATCTCTCTGGCTTCCATTGCACTACTCTTAACAATCATCTTTACATTTTGCTACACAATAAGAAGCTCTAATTATACCAGTTCATGAGTTTTTGTATGATCATGCAGTTGTTTTTAACTTTCCCCATTTTAAAAATATTCTAGTTAGAGTATAATATCTCCTATTTTTGTTTAACTCAAAATGGTTTGTACTCACCTGTCATTATACCATAGCCGAGTCTTCAGATAGGTGATGCAGGGAATTTTTCTTTCATTGTAGGAGCTCTGGAAATTGGTGACAATCCCCAATTCTAACTAGAGCACAATTCATATGAGTGCTCCAGAGAAACACCAGCCTTTTTCTTCAATGGAAGTTTTTCAGAATACAAATGTTATTGAGTTGCCTGCAAACTATTTTTCTGTTGGTTTGGATCTTTTGCTGCAATCTTTCAGGCAACTATTGTCATGCAGTACACAGGGGCAAATTAATATTGAAGCAATAGTTATCTTGATCCTTCTTCATGCCAAGTGCACCCAAGCATGATACACAGCACATTGGTATAGCTTTTTATAGTTTGAGTGCATGTTATTAAGAAGTGTTAAATTCTAAGAACTCACAAACAGCTCAGTTTCCTTTGACGTAATGGAAAGGTGGTTGATAGCTGTTTCATTTTTCTCCACAGAAAACCATTGTGTGATAAATTATATCCCAAAGACATTGCTATAATAAGTGTTCAGCATTCTCAAAACAGGGTAGAAGGTGCATTCTATACTATAGTCAGATTGTTTTAAAATTCTTTTAAGGAATTAAAACGATAAAGTGAGCATTGCAAAGTAAATCTCCAAAACAATCTTTATTTCTAAGAAGGCTGTTAGGACCACATAGCCACCCAGTTATAAAAACAACTTCTCAGTCGTTGTGTTTTGCAAATCCCCTCAGAACATGAAAGGTGGAAGGGATAATAACAGTTTTACCAGGGTAAACTCTGTGCTAAATAGATGATTTGCAGCTCATCTACCATGGCAACTATTTGGTGAATTCACTGTTTACTCTCAATAATTTCAAAAGTGTCTTCAAATTCCAAAGAGTGTGGATTAGTGCATATTAGCGAATAACAAATTATTACACAGGACAAAAATGGAAGTTCCCTTGAAGGCAATACACGCTTATTTTAGACTTAATTTATTCTTAAACTAGACTTGAAATCATTGCACATGAAGTATACCCAAGTTTAAATACTTGTCACCATCGTGCCACCTTCCAACTGGCAGACTAAATGTCACTGGAGGCTTTGGGGTTATTTAGTCCCTGCTGGTCACTTATGAAGTCTTATCTGTCTCAGTAGCCTAAAAGTAATATAAATTATCATCACCTCTTGCTGAACTATAACCCTGTACATTTCTGTGTGCACAAACAAAACCACATCGCCGAGCTTCTGACAAAACCAAAGCAACAATGGTTGGAAAGAAAGGTGGAGCCAGAGATCAGTGACATTAACATATTTCTGTTCTTGCTCGGTTGGTTTTCTTGTATTTTGTACATTTTGCTAACATCTAAAGCCAGTTAAGCTTGCAATAGTCTCTTGCCCAAATATTTTCAGATAGGTCGTTTTCTCTGCAATGCTGCTTTTTTAAAAATAATAACGGCTTCATAATTTTAACCAAATCATACCAAACCAAACTCTGAACACACAGGCTGCAAATACTTTTTAGAGCATATGGGATTCCAAATGAAGCACTTTGAACCATGAACAGTTAGAGCTTCAGACTGCCAACACCAGAGCTTTAAACCCCCCACCAAACAAAAATTCCACTAAGGCCAAGCGGAGCTGTCTGACAGCATAATTAATCATATGTAGAGTTTATGCAAAGGAGAAGTCACAAGTCATGTTTGGAACAATCTTGGCTTTTAATTTGCATATGACATAATGAAAGGTAATGCGAGAGTAGGCAGGGGGGAAAAATCACGAAAATATGTGCACATTGGATATTAATACAAAATTAGAAGTTGATTCACACATGGGAAAAAAAAGACACCAGAAGACTGTTTCTTAGATGATGTTATTGCATATATTATTTCTGTTGAAAGTGTTATTAAAATTTGTTACTTTTTATTTAAAATGTGCTTTTTTCTTTTTTTTTTAAAGAATGATTATTTCCTAGGAGGAAAGAAAAATGTACATTTCCAATTTTGTGTTTGTTCTTGGCTGGCCTTCAGTCTTCTCATCTTCTAAACCTGAGTTCCATCTGAGGGAAGAAAAACATTTTTTTCTGAAGGGTAGAAATAAATGCCTCTCTCCTCTCAGTTTTTTCATTTGCTGCCTCCTTTCCTTTTGCCTCTCCTCTTTTTAAAAATTTTCTTCTTTATTTGACTTCCAGGCTTTGGCTCTATTTATTCAGCTTCTTTTTCCACAAGGCCTGTGGTGGCTGAGCTCCCCGGCAGCCATCTTGCTTTCCCTCCTTCTTGCTTCCTATCCAACATTCCTATTTGATTGGCAATTGGTCATCAGAAAAAGGAAGAAAACTTCTCAATTTTTGTGATATCTTTAAGCTCAGGGAAACTAATTTGTTCATTTTGGAATTCAACTGATTGTATATCAAAATTATTCAATGATCTATTAATGTACTCTTTAAAAGACAAGTCAAAAGGGAGGAAAAAAGGACACAGAGACAATCACCTTAACAATTAAAATTGATTATACTTTATTTAACTGGTTTGAATCCCCCCCCCCCCCCGGCAAAATCTTCCAATCCCTTCTTCTATCTCAAACAGAATTGAATCTGACATTTCCTGAAGATCTTGGCCTTATAAACAATACACAGCAGTAAAAAGTAGATAATCTGCCAT
>JANHFK010000101.1:120834-132126 GCA_036250565.1 Sibynophis collaris
CAAAGGAAGCGTCTGCTGATGCATATTTGTCAATCTTGTAAACGGAAATAAAAGGCGTGGGTGAAGACCAGGTGGCCAGTAGGGAGGCCTGGGTGGCCCATGCTGCGGAGGTGGAAGCGCTCCTGGTTGAATGTGCTAGGATGCCAGAAGGAGGAGCTCTAGACTGGTGACTGTAACTCAACGAGATGCAAGCCTTGATCCAACGAGCGATGGTGGCGGACGAGACCTTCGCGCCCATGTTGGCAGGTTGAAAGGCCATGAACAGGCTGTCCGAGCGCCTGAACCGCGCGGTTCTGGAGATGTAGGTGCGTAGAGCCCGGCGCACGTCCAGACGGTGCCACTCGCGCTCCCTTGGATGCACCGGATGTGAGCAAAAATCTGGAAGGACCAGTTCTTGAGCGCGATGAAAATGCGTGTTGATTTTTGGTAGGAAGGAGGGGTCTAGGCGCAGGACCACTCTATCCTTGTGGAACACGCACAGGTCCTTACGGATGGATAGGGCCGCCAGCTCCGAAACCCTGCGAGCTGAGGTGATCGCCACCAGGAACGCCACCTTGAAGCTGAGGATGCGCAGGGGTACCTCGGTGAGAGGTTCAAAGGGGGCGGCGGTTAGGGCCTGTAGAACCAACGGTAGGTCCCAGGTCGGGTATCTGTGAACGGGCGGAGGGCAGGTGTTGGAAGCCCCTCGCAGGAAGCACCTGATGCGTGGATGCTGCGCCAGTGAGAGCGAGGAGTCAATGCGAAGAATGGTGGCGATGGCCGCGACCTGCCTTCGGAGGGTGTTGGGTGTCAGCCCTCTGTTGAGTCCAGACTGGAGGAAGTCAAGCACAGCTGGTAGGGTCGCTCTCTTGGGATCCACACGTCTTGCGTTGCACCAAAGCGAAAATTGATTCCAGGTGGCGTCATATATGCGGACTGTGGAGGGGCGACGAGACGCCTGCATGGTGGAGATGACGTCCTCCGAGAAGTTCTCGCCTATTAGAGTTTCCCGCTCAATCGCCACGCGGCTAGCCACAGCCACTGCGGGTTCGGTAGATGGACAGAGCCCTGGGATAGGGAGGTTTCTTCCAGTGGCAGTATCCAGGGCTCGGATGTGGATAGGTCGTGCAGGTCCGCGAACCACGCCCGTCGTGGCCAGTACGGGGCGACGAGGATGATCTCTGCGCGTTCGATCAGTATCTTCCGGACCACTCGGGAGATCAACGGCGTCGGTGGGAATGCGTAGAGCAGACCTTGCGGCCATGGACAACGAAGGGCGTCCGTCCCTTCGGCCCCCGGATTGTGGTATCGTGTGAAGAACCTCCGAAGATGGGTGTTCTGGGGAGAGGCGAACAGGTCCACCGTGGGACAGCCTAGGCGCGCTGAGATCCTGTGAAACAGGTCCGGGTGGAGACGCCACTCTGATGGGTCGAGGGTCGTGCGGCTGAGCCAGTCCGCCCGAATGTTGGAGACCCCCGAAATGTGTTCCGCCCTGATCGAGAGGAGGTGTTGTTCCGCCCATGCCCCCAGCGACAGGGCCTCGATGAGGAGATCCCTGGAACGAGTGCCCCCTTGGCGGTTGATGTGGGCCTTGGTGGTGACGTTGTCTGTGAGTAGCAGAACGTGACGTCCTGCCAGATTGCGTTGGAAGTGCCGTAGAGCGAGATGGGCCCCCCTCAGCTCCAGCCAATTGATGTCGTGCTGGAGATCGGCCTCTGACCATTGACCCTGTGCATTCAGATCCAGAAGGTGGGCACCCCAGCCGTAGAGGCTCGCATCCGTCGTCAGTATCAACCTGTCTGACTCGAAGATCGGAGTCCCCTCCTCCAGAGAGGCGGATGTCCACCAGCGGAGCGAGTCGCGGACCGAGGCGGAAATCCGGGTCCGTCTGTGTGTGTGTGCGATCTTCGCCCTCTGACTCGGGAGTAGAAACCATTGAAGAGGTCTGGAATGGAGTCGGGCCCAAGGGACGATGTTCAGGCAGGATATCATCTTCCCCAAGAGCTGGGAGAGAGTGGCCAGAGATGTGTGGGACGAGTAGCGCACCTCCTCTGCCAGCTTCCGTAGGCTGAGAAGACGATCCTGCGACAGGAATACTAGGCCCGAGACGGTGTCTATCGTGGCTCCCAGGTGAGTGAGGACGGATGTCGGGGCGAGGTGGCTCTTCTCCAAGTTGAGTGAAAACCCGTGTGCCCGCAGGGCTTGCTTCGTGATCTGTAGATCTCGCAGCGCTGTCGCGTGGGACGACGACTGGACCAAGATGTCGTCCAGGTAACATTGTAGGCGAATTGACTGGAGTCGGAGAGATGCCGCGACGACTCCCAGCAGCTTGGTGAAGGTCCTGGGAGCCGATGAGAGGCCGAATGGTAAGGCCCGGTATTGGTAGTGGTTCCCGTTGAAGTGGAACCGGAGGAACCTGCGATGTGATTGACGGACGGGAATGTGTAGATATGCCTCCTGCAGGTCTATGGAAGTGAGAAGATCTCCCCGCCGGATGCAGGCCAAGATGGTGTGCAGCGACTGCATCTTGAAACGGCGGTAACGCACATGGTGATTCAGGCGTTTCAGGTCTAGGATGGCTCTGTATCCCCCTGATTTCTTCGGGACGAGAAACAGTATCGAATAAAAGCCGAGGCCGCGTTGACCGAGCGGCACTGGTTCTATGGCCCTGATGTCCAGCAGGTGCTGGATCTCGGCGATCATCGGAGACCGTTTCTCGTGTGAGTGTGGAACTTTGCATTTGATGAATCTGGTCGGAGGGGGGGAGTGGAATTCTATTGCGAGACCCTGGGTCACCGTCTGCAGGACCCAGGCATCGGAGGTGGTGGTGCCCCAATGATTGGCGAAGTCCCCCAACCGGCCGCCAATAGGGGAGGAAGCGGACTGGTCACTTTCCTCGTCGATAGGGTCGCGAGCCGCCTCCGCGAAAGGGACGTCGTCCTTGCTGACGTTGGCGGTCTCGAAAGGAATTGCGGTCGTACTGGCGATCTTGTTGGGGAAAGGACTGCCTTTGATAACCCCCGGCAGGAGGTGCCGGAGGGGCGGAATCATACGGGCGATAGGATGGCCTGCGATAGGAATAAGGCGTACGGCGGTCCGATCGACGCAGCATGCTAGGGAGATATTTCTTGTGGTTGCGGTCTTCCGCCAGGAAGGGATCCAAAGCCTCACCGAAGAGTTGTTCCCCTTTGAAGGGGTTGGCGGCTAATCTCCATTTGGTTTTGGCGTCGGCCTGCCAGCTCTTCAGCCATAAGAGGCGCCTGGACGCGGTGTTGGAAGCGAGTGCTCGGGCTGCGAACTTAGCCGAGGTGAGGGTAGCGTCCGCCGTGTATTCCGCGGCTGCGATGACCTTGGCCATGTCCTGATGAAGCCTGGTGTCCCCTGGAGGCAGTGCGGACTGCATTTGGCGAAGCCAGATGAGAGAGGTGCGAGTGAAGAAGGAGGCTGCCGTGGAGGCCCGTATGGCCCAGGCCGTGGCGTGATGAGTTTTCCTGGCCGCGAATTCCGTCCTTTTGTCCTCGGGTTTAAGGCCCTCGGTGGAGTCGGCCGGAATCACGTGAGGGGACGACAGGGACAAGACCGGAGCGTCGATTTTTGGTAGCGAGAGAAGGTTCTCAAGAGAGTCCTCTATGGTATACAGCTTTTTGTCCAGGCTGCTCGGGGCAGACACCGCCCCCGGCAATTGCCACTGCCTCTGGACCAGGTCCGAGAAGAGCTTCGGCGCTGGGACCACCTCTTTCTCCGTCACAGGTTCGGTGAACAGAATCGGGTATGGATGAAGAGGGGCTTTGTCACCCTCGGAGGCGGCGGACTTGACACCCAGGTTTGCCGTCGCCTTGGCCTTGGATAGGAGAGTCTTGAAGTGTTCGTGTCGAAACAAGTTCGAGGAAGCAGGCCTCTCTGGAACCCTCTCTTCTTCCTCAGAAAAGTTGTATTCTTGGTGATCTTCGTCAAAGGACGGAGAACGGCCGCCATGTTGCAGAGAGGAACGTTCAGACTCGGAGTCCGAGTTGGCCTCGAAGGAATCCGCAGGGTTGATCCTGGATGGCAGTTTCCGACCGTGGTGAGAAAGGCCCAGACCCCTTCTGTCCAGGGCGTCATCGATGCCTTGCGAAATGGAATTGGAAATCAAGGAAAAAATTTCCTTCGAAATGCCTGGTGCCTGAGGGGGCTCAGGACGAAGTCCAGCCGCCGTGGGCGTGAAGGTAGCAGAAGGCGGGTTAGGCCGTGGGCCTAATCCCTGAGTGTCTGTCTGCATCGGTTCTTGGTCCCTGCAGGCATCAGTGGAGGACGGCACCGCCACTGGGGGAGGTGAAGGGGACCAGGAGGGAGGTGGAGATGGTTGGGCCTCCCTGTCCTCAGCCATGGCGGCCTCTGGGTGAGAACTCCTGGAGGAGGCCTTGGAAGCGTGAGCCTGAGACGATTGACAGGCCTTTGAGTACTGCTTCTCTAAGGCCTTGTGCCTGCGCTTGTCTGCCTTCTCCTCTGCTGCAGATTTGTCCCTTCTGGAGGCTCCTCTGGGAGGGGGACGAGAGGATCCTGAATGAGAGGCCCCTGATGACATTGCGTTTAAAAGGAGCAAAAAAAACCTCTGCTGTAAGACCCCTGGTAAGCGAATAGCAGGCACCTCAATATGCGCTGTGGTAGCTGAAATAAGGCCAGGCTGACTAAAACAACTGCAGGCTGCGTTCCCTGATGATTGAGGCCTAGCGAGGTAGAAAAGGCCCCCAATCTTCGCCTAGGCCGCAGCACGTGCTCGAGCGCCTGAGGTAGGAAAAGATGGCCGCCGGGCCTGCGAGACGACCCGTGCAGCGGCCAATCTGCCTGGGATATGCAGGCAGGGATCGATCTCGCGGATCCGCGGCAATTCCGCGGCCTCCGGGCCGTCCAAACTGCGAAGAACGATGATATTAGCGCGGAGCCGGCACCACAGCTCCTTCCCGCGCTTGCAGGGCCCTCCGCGAGGCCGAAAAGGCTCGAAAAGCACAGGCGCGGCTTTTCGGCGCCGATTATGCGAGCGGAAAAGGCGGCTGCGAGAGGCCGATGCTTCGCACGCTGCCCGCTCGCTACGAGGAATGCAGGCAAGGAAGCGCTCGGAATCGAGCGACCTGGACCTGCCTGACTGTAAAAAGCCTCCCTCCCCCGAAATAAAGGAAAAGAAAAACTTACAGTTTGGAGATCAGGGGAGAGAAACGAAAGATTTAAATAAAATAAAATGAATCTGCTCGATTCCCCCCCAGCCGGGGAGGAAAGAGGCGTCCTGGAGGGATTTAAATTCAAGTAAAAAGACTAACACACTATGTAATATATATTAAAAAACAATAGTAACTTGAAAAGTTTAGAAAAAGAACTAATTTAGAAGTTTAGATAGGAAAAAACAATAGAGCTAGTGAAAGGACTTGTCTCTTTGCCAGACCGAGAAAATGAACTGGGACTACAGGGGAGAGGAAGGCGTGGTTATTCAAATTTATCTCGGTCTCAAGCCAACCAGAGGACAATATAACCCATACCTTGGACTGCCTAAGCAGCGCACAGGAGAACAATGACTACCTGCCACATAAATAAATGTCTTTTCTTCCTTGCTAAATCATAACATTATCATAATATAAACTGGTAACAGATATTGTAATAAAAAGAATGGTTCTTCCATGGTTATAAAAGGCAGCTTTTAAGCTTTTTAAACCTTATAAAATCAGACTCCAAATGTGATGTGAGGAGGAAGTTGATTTCAAAGATAGGAAAAGAGTCCAAAATGTGATATGGCCATACTGAGATCTAGGAAAACAGCCTTAACAGAAATGTATATTTGCATCTGAAAAATACTTTATACAACTGTAGCAATGTAACCCTCATTTTGATTCATAAATTGATGGGAAACAATCTTCTCCAAACCAGACTCTTGTAGTTTAATGGCAGATACATTTTTTTCCAACATGCAGATAACCAAAAATGAGTATATGGGAAGCAATGGCCTACAGCAGTGATGGCAAACCTTTTCAGCATCAAGTGCCCAAACCGGAATACGTGTGCATGCACATGCTGGAGCGCTGGAAACCCAAAAACCAACTGGACGCATGCCTGTTTTTTGGGCATTTTTGGCCTGTTTTCAAGCCATTTTTCACTCAGAAAACGGCTCGAAAAATGGCCTGCTTTTTGGCTGTTTTGGGCCATTTTCAGGCTGTTTTTTAGCCCTCCGGCGCCTGCAAAGATCAGCTGGCTGGCGAACACATGCAATCCGGAAACCAGAGGAGCAGCTGGTGATAGTGCACGTGCCCATAGAGGAGGGCTCTGTGTGCCACGTCTGGCACCCATGCCATAGGTTCGCCATCATGGGCCTACAGCTCTCTCAATTTCATCTCAAAAATTTATCTTAAAAATAGAAAAGACTGACAAAGCAGAAACATTCCAGTATGAGTACTTACTTGACAGTCAAAGTCCTGGAAGTTTCGAGCTGAATTCTGTCAATATAAGAATGGCCATTGATCAACAAAAACCATACACTTTGCTTTACACCTGTTTGAAAAGCTTATTCCAACACCTCAGTTACAACTAAAGTATAGTACTGAGCTGAAGCTTCCTGTATTAAATTGCAACAAACAACTGCACAATAGTAATAATTCCCCTAGCCTACCCCACCAGCCTTCTATCTTATAAATCAATCTATTCCATATCATGATGGAAATGCCAGGATTTCTAACATCAAACTGGATATTCTCAAGGAACAAATACTTCCAAATTTTAAGATAAAGTTCTTGGCCATAAATTCAAGTTTTTATCTTCAACTGTATTTTGAAAGACATCAAAATTATATAGGCTAAAAGTATGCATACATTACAATAATGGGACTACTGCTGATTGATGGTTGCTTTGCATATAAAATGTTTCCAAGAATTATCATTAGAATGCCACCTTATGAGGTAGGGGTCCCCAAACACCAATCCACGGACCAGTACTGGTCTGCAGCTCATTGGGAATGGGTCGTGCAAGTTACAAGTGAGCATGTAAAAGTCCATTTGCGCATGCGCGGGATTATTGTGCGTGTAAACCATCCCTTCCCTTTAGGCTGTTACACTACGTTTCCCTCCAGATTTTTTTTTTAATTATTCACTCACATAAAATTTATATATCCCTTATAAGTGTACTAATTTTAAATATTTAGCTAAAAAAACTTCATCATAAAAATAAAACAGTACTGTTTAAGTTAACTTAATTTGTTTACTCAGGTAACATTCCTTCTATACGGTCTATACAGAGCAGTTAATCTAATAAACGGCATAAAATCAAAACAAAATAAAATCCCTTTATTTTGGGATATCTATGTATCTGAAACTCTGCATAATACAAAATATAAATCAATATTTTGTATAAATATATTCCAAGATCATTGCACAATATATTTTGTTTATGCTACCAGTTAGAAGATCATGAGAGACAGTTTGGTCTAGTGGTAAAGGCACTGGGCTAGAATGCAAGAGACTGAGTTCAAGAGCCCCTTTAAGCATAAAAAAAATCATCTGGATGACTTTGAGACATTCATTCTCTCTAAGTCCAACCCACCTCACAGGGTTGTGGGAAAACAGGAGGAGAAAGGCGTGTTGGATACGTTCACTGCCTTGAGATATTTGTAAAATAATAAAGATGAACTATGTGGACAATAAAGCCCTACAGCCTCCTATCCACTGGTGTTTCCCCACTATCTTTGAAGATTTCACTAAAAATATGGCTGAACATTTATAAATATTTTGATAGCAATTATTATGCCTTTGATGTTTTCAAGTAGACTTCAATCAACAAAAGCTTAACCATAATAGATCTGTTTGCTTTGAAATGCCACAAGACTATTTGAAATCAATATATATGGCACTTCAGTGAGCAACAGCAAAGATTAAGAGCTTGCTCCATGGAATCTGAAACCTAGAATTTCTTTCAGGGGAGCAAGAAAGAAAGGTTTGGGAGAAGAATTGTTTTTCTACATTAAATATAGGAACTTTCAAGAGTTTTCAATGGACCTTCTCAGTGAATTAAATTCTACATCCACAAAAGAAAACTACAATATATATTCCTCCTACACAGTAATATATACTCCTCCTAGTTGGCCTTTAGTGCAAAATTGTTAGAGTTTTTCTCATGCTCAAACACAACTTTCTTTACCTTATTATTTAAGAGAGGTTTAATTTCTGTTAACTGGACATCTTGCAATTCATCCATGTTTGCTGAAATCGATGAGATTCACTGCTGAACAGCAAAGTACTCCTCCTAAAAGCAAAACAAACAAACAAAAGGTTTACAATGCAGGAAATGATCCCAGATCAAAATAGAATATTTTAAACTATAGACTCTGATTATCGAACAGTTGGAGGCTATGTTGAAGCCTCTAGAAATAATAACTTCTTCCTCTTTTCACAAAGATGAATGTATGTCTGGCTGAATCATAAACATAAGATGATATTTCTGGAAGAAGATGCTAAATATTTAAATCAGACAACTACTTAGATACTCCATGCCTCATATTTTCTGTAAGATAGCATTACACAAAAATAGCAGTGTAATTCAATTTAACTTTCTTAATATCAAGGTTAAGTATTATGCATTTAGTAACAACTAAGGGAGATAAAAAGAATAATTACCGGTATATGAAACAAACAAAATGTTAAAAAGCTATTATATTTATATAGTTACTTACAATGCATATCTAAATTATATTAAAGTAACCAAAATATCTTTACAAACCCCAAGGTATATCACAACTTTTGAGCACACCTAATGTTTGGAAATTGAAAGTTGAAAAATTTGACACACCTTAAAAAATTTCACTTACTGGTATTTTATTGCGATGAAAATGTTTACAAGTTGATTTGAGGTCAACAAAGCTGAGAAATTAACAATTTTGCCTTGCTTAGTTTTTCCTCTATTTCATCTTTTAAATTAATTCTAGTTTGTATAAATTTAAGATTACAGCAGGAACATAAAATAAAAGCCCAGAAAGCATCTTCAATATATTTTAATAAAGTTAATTTATTATTGACAAATTAAATTCACATTATTTTTACAATTATTCTAAATTATTCTACAATTATTTTAAAACTACAGTAGCAAAATTAGTCAATCCATTTTTGCTAGACACAAATGTGTTGTTGATTCTTTTAGAAAGTTTTAAATCAGAAACAGGCAGCAGCTTAATGGCTGCTGGGAGAAAGGGACAACAGCGGTGGGAGCTTGATTATGCAAAATATACAGACCCATGTTACATAACCAAAAATAGTTTTCTTTAGTATCCTGTGAGAATTTTGAGAAAGAAATATTGTTGTTTTTAAATTATGCGGCTGCAAAAATAAGTTCAAGGACCTTGTGAGACATTGGAGTTTCTAGTTCTCTTTCCCTGGGTTTAAGTGACGGTATTTTGTAAAAACAATCCCATGGATTCATTAATGAAAATTTCTGTAATGTTAGCTTTGTAAGCAGTTATACTCAAGATTATCCAAGAGTTAGAAGTATTAATTGCCTTCAGCCTTCTTTGCAAAGTGTTTGTTTTGCGGCAACTGGCAATCAAGCTTCCGTTACTGCTTGCATGATCTATCTTTTGTTCCATTTCAGTTTTTTGCTCCATCAAATAAGAAACAAAGCAATGTAGGCTGTAACATTATAGAAGCCTGATGCAGAGTTAAACTAATTGATTTTTTTTTTACTGGAAGATTATGAAACCTCACATGCTGATTCCATTACATTTGAAAGCGGTATTTCATTGTATTTATCCATTCAAAATCTATATCTACATCTGCTCATAGGTGGCAAACATAATCAGGTCTTCAATCCATTGGTTGAATGGGACCATACTATTATCTTTCCATTGCTACAATATCAGTCTTCAGGTGAGGAATGTGCTGCATTATTTTTTTTGCTGAAGGGATGGAGGGCTTTACAGATGAAAAGGCAGCTGGATGAAAGCACCAGCTGCCAAACTTCTTTCTAAAAGAGGGCTGCCAAACTTGCGGCCCACAGGCCAGATGTGTCAATCACTGGCCACGCCCACGCCCCATTTAGCAAAGGGGGAAAAGGTTCCGATACGTCATGTGACGCCGCCATGACGACACAAGTTTCACACCCTTGTTCTAGAACAAAGAAATATTTTCAAATTACTTTTATGTACTCGGGACAGCTATTTTTTGGGAGTAGACAGCTGAAACAAACATTTTGCAGCTACTTGAGATCAGCTGTGATTCACAAGTTTCATCATGCCCTGAGCCAATTATGCAGATTTGCTAAGACTCAGGTTTTAATTAAATCTCATCTTTTTAGTCACTTTGGAGATTTTAAAAAAGTGATTAAGATTGAAAAAAACTTTGCAATCTCAACTTTAATAGTCATTAGGTGAGTCTCTCTTCAATCCATTTAAAAGGAAAATTACATGTTTCCAGCTTTGTAAAATCTTTTTTCCCCTGGTATGCAGCAAAAGGGCGATTATAATGTTATTTTGGGAAAGTCTTGAAAGTTTTGGATGAAATTGATTTTTAAAAGAACTTTGAAGTTAATTAGAAAGATAGTCCCAGAAGGGAAATCTGTCCTGTAGTATTTGCATTTCAAACTGATAAAAAGTCTTTGAAGGTTGATCATTAGAAGACATCCCATGGCTACTTTAAAGGAAACTGATCTGTGGATTCAAGAAATGCTTGAGCACTTTAACTCTACATTGGAACCAAAAATTATGAAAGAGGAACAAGTCCCTCTGAAGATAAAAATGGACTTTAAAGTGGATTAACAAACTATAGGAAAGAGATGGAAATATTGGATTTTAAATGGAATAGGACGACCATTTAAAAAATATAAAAGACATACAAATAATGTACCAAGAGAGCCAGAATCAGAATATAAGAGAAATACTGAAGTTACACTTTCTACATGGAAATTACAAATGGATTTGAATAAAGACGATAAGAATTTTGAGAGAAGAGATAAAGATAGTAGAAGTTAGAACTTAAGAATGGCTGTAAGGAAAAAAAATACATTTTTATTGTGGTTAAGTAAATTGTTATTTCTCATGATGCTTAATGGTTATCTTGATTAGATAAGTATTTTTGTCAGGGAAATAATGAACTGGGTTAATAGATTTTTATTTATCTATTTATTTTTGTCCACTTTTATTATTTTTACAAACAACACAACACACCTTCCTCCTCCTCTTTTTCCCACAACAATCTTGTGAGGTGCGTTGGATTGAGAGTGACTGCCGAAGGTCATT
This sequence comes from Sibynophis collaris, assembly GCA_036250565.1. Taxonomy (NCBI): domain Eukaryota; kingdom Metazoa; phylum Chordata; class Lepidosauria; order Squamata; family Sibynophiidae; genus Sibynophis; species Sibynophis collaris. The sequence continues at coordinate 132,050 of JANHFK010000101.1, forward strand.
CAGCTGGTTTTTAATGGAGAGTAAAACTCAAGAGTTTCCTGGTTTTTAGACTGGTGTCTTAATTACTATACCAAACT
>JANHFK010000101.1:180546-191542 GCA_036250565.1 Sibynophis collaris
GAAAGATAAGACGCGTGTCCCAGTTCTCGCCCGCTCTGCTCCACCTCATCCCACCCGCCAGAAATGAAATTTCTCCATGGCCCACCAGTGGGGCACGGCCCACCGGTTGGTGACCACTGTTCTAAAGAATACAGGTCTAACAGTTCATTTAACAACCATTCAAAGTTACATTGAAAAAAGTGACTTATGACCATTTTTCATACTTAGAGACTGTTGCAGCATCCCCTCCATCATGTGAATGAAATTCGGATGCTTAGCAACTGACTCATATTTATGATGATTGCAGTGTCATGTGATCACCTTTTGCATCCTTTTGACAAGCAAAGTCAATGGGAAAGCCAGATTCACTTCACACCCATGATACTAATTTAAAAACTGCAATGATTCACTTAACAATTGTGATAAAGGTCGTAAAATGGGGCAAAATTCACTTAACAAATGTTCCGCTTAGCAACAGAAATTTTGGGCTCAATTATGGTCGTAAGTCGATGACCACATGTATTAACCCAGAAATACAGATCAAAGGGCAAAATGGAAGGGAAAGATTATTGATGTAGTTTGTTATGTCTGAATGTCTTGTAGCACACATGTTATATGAATGTTTACTAAAAGATATGCTATTTTAACTTATGCATTTTGGTCCCGTTAAAAATGAAGAAGAGAAATTGATAGAGTTGGGAGCACTAGATAATATTTTTCTATCTGTTTTAATTATTATTGATTTTTACTATTAGTAAGCCAAGTAAATAACTCATTTTTGAGAAGCGTGTATTTGAACATATAGCTTTCATTTTTACATTAGCTACAACTGTCAAATATATAGTTGCATTGATTTTAGAGCAGACTTGTTAAAGGATTGTCTTATATGGCTTGTTTATCTATGTTATAAAGTTTAAAAAATAAATCTGATCATTTTGAGAGTAAAGTTACCTTTACATCATATATAGAAGCATAACATAAGTGTTGGTTCATCTATCCCAGTGCTACGAACACCAATTTATGGCAATTTAGGGATTTTTCCTGTCCTACCTAGAGATGCTATAGATTAAAAACAGGGCCTTCTACTTACAATATACTAACTTATATTTGACTAAGATGCTCAGTTCTCCAAAAGGTCTTGTGCAGTCCACCCATCTAAAATATTGACATCTTCTGAGGTAGAACACTGAGGATTTCAACGGAGTTGAACATCTTGTCCTTAACATCATATAAATGACACGAAATCACCTGTATTCAAGCTGAATAAGAATTCCAATGTTTTCTGCCTACAATTTTTCCATTAAAATGAATGCATTGGGGTCTTCTACCAGCAAACCACAACATTTTGGTGAATCTTGAGCAAACATTAAAGGCTACACTTGCACTTTTAAATAGGATATTTTTGCTTTGAAATAGAAGTGGTAGGTTTCAAAAAACCTTATCATTTTTTGTTGTTTTTATCCAGGGAGCTTTCAAAATTTAAAACATATGTGAATCCCACAGAACTAAGAAGGGCCTCTATCAATATTTTACTGTCCTTGTTGCCTCTTCCTCATCATTTTGGAACAATCAAATCAGAGGTAATGGGTTTTAGGGATTTTCAGTGATTTAAAAAAATAATAATTTTACTTCCAAGTGCTAAAATGCCATTATTATATAGAAAAGAAATAAATTCACAAAATAAATGAAAATGTGTGGTTTTATTATAAATATTCTTGTATCAAGTAATACCTCATTAAGATAAAATGCTTTAGGACTTTGGGTATTCATATACCACATTGTAATTTCAAATAGACAGGATCATATACATATTTTGCATCTTGAGCTGGTAATACAGCGTGATAGTTAAGTAAATGTCAGACCCATCTTTACTACACAGAAAGATTATTGGCATCTCCTTTTGGGGTATTCTTACCACTCCATTCTTTTGGAGTTTCATACTTACGATTCATAGTTCTATAAATACAAGCTTCTGAATATAACTAGAACTTTAATTATATTTCTTTAATTTGCATAGACGGACTTTTTTAAAAAAATGCTAGTTAGTATCAGTTTTACAGTTTATAGTTAATTTAATAGCTCTGTTGAGCAATATTTCTTTCTTACATTCTTTAGTTCAGAGTAGGAGTATAATATATTGGGAAAATAAGATAACATCCTTTTTTATTAGATAGTTGCTAAACACGTGAAAGGGAATAAAGATTATATTCAAATATGTTTTTCAGATTGTTCTGGAAGGAAAATTCAGCAATGATGAAAGTTCATCCTATGATAAACCAGTCACCTTTCTTTCTTTGAAACTGAGACTTGTGAACATATTGATTGGAGCCCTGCAGACAGAAACAGACGCCAACAACACACAGATGATATTAGGTTGCTTTTCTACTTGATCCATGAGATTTGTGCTTTTGGAAAAAGTTTTATGCATGTTACCTGAGCGATCATAAGAGCAGATTCCAGTCACTGAAGATTATAAACAGTTACCTTTTTTGTTTCCTTGGTGTCCAGTATTAGGAGCCAGAGTGATAAATAACTGTTCTTCAAAATTTGTGAATGTGTTTTTATAATATTTGTAATGTTCTGATGACTTCAATTTGATCTTATTGATTAAGGAAATTAAAAATGAAATGATGTTCAGGTAAAAAGAAAAAAAAAGAGTTTATACGTGATTGATACATGTTACTGTGGTGGTAAGCAGAAAGCACGGGTTGTTCTATAGATTTGCACTTACAGATGGATAATATTTTGGGGACTCATTTGAAGAAGGTGTAATTTCTGGATAAATGACTCAAAATATACATTCCTCTGAGAGCATACAGAAAAAACATTTTTTTAAAATAACTATTAAGAATTTTTTTTTTACAGATGTATGTATTCAATTGTTTGATAATACATCTTTTTATTTTTATTTATTTATTTAGACAATCCCCTTCCCCAAAATACACTTTTTCTTTTTTACCATATACTTAATAGGAAATAAAGGGCAGTCTCTAAAAACACACAAAAAAGAGGAGAATCTTTCAAGTACCAGTAAAAAAAATTACCATGGGAAAGGCTAGTGTGCTCTAGAAATTCCTTTGTTTAATTTAAGGTAGTATAAGGATATTGCAAAGTGTTGACATTGATAAAATGTATTTTATTTTTGTTTTCATAATTAAAAAATTAAAATCTGCATTGACCTTCTGTATTCACATGTCCAAAATATGCTTAAAACTCTAAAGTGCAAAAAATTCTCCATTGCATATGTCAGTGTGATTCTGGGTGGACAACTTATGACTCTCCAGATGTTTAATTCCCATTAGTTCTAATTCTAGTTCTAACCATAACCAGGACCAAGAAAAGATAGAAGCTGTAATTAAACTAGATCTGGAAAATAGAAGCTGCAATTCTTTTTAAAAGATTTCATTCTTAATCCAAACCCTTAGAGATATTGGGAGCACCAAAACAGATTAATACTAGCTGTGAAATAGTTTGCCGTAGCTGCAAAGTATAAAGTTACATGTGATTGCTTTAAAAAAGGGCAAAATTGGCTCCAGTCTAACTCCATCCTACTCCTCTTTGCATTCAGTGAACAGTGCACAAAGGAAAAATGATAGATAATCCCCCCCCCCCAAAAAAAAAAAAAAACTGGATATAGTAGAATTGACCTGAAATCTGAAGTTGGTAAGTGTGAATCTGAAAAGAAATGTCTAATTTTCAAATATTGGGAGCAATGCCTTCCCATGCAAAAAAAGTCCTGGAATTATTTGTTGCATAGATTTTCACAAAATGTCAGTGAAAACAAATATCATTAGAAATAAGGTCACACAGACAGGGAAGTTAACTGAAAAAAATATTGTCATATCTTAAATCATCTTCTACAGGTGCGATGCTGAACATTGTGCAAGATTCAGCACTTTTAGAAGCCATTGGTTGCCAGATGGAAACGGTAAGATTTCTCTCATTTTTAAGAAGAGATGCTTTGGTGAGTCAAAGCAAATTATCTAATAAGCATAAAGGTTTTCTGAGAATAGCCTTCTCATCAAAGCTTGATTTCTGAATTAACAGAATGGTGGTGAGAATCTTGTCCTGAAAAGTCACAGTCGCACTAACAGTGGGATTAGCACAGCAAGTGGAGGAAGCACAGAACCAACAACTCCTGACAGTGAGAGACCCGCACAAGCTCTGCTGAGAGATTATGGTAAGATGGCTACCATAATACTTGCAAAAAACCCTAGCCTACAAATTCCATTTTATTTAAAATGGCATCTGCAAGGTTTTAAATAATTTATATTTTTTAATTGGGAAAAAATGATAAAACACATATTTTTGTGGACTAGCAAAATTCAGCAGTTCTATTCTGTTCCAGCAAGCATTTGGGTGATGGAGGAGGTAATGATTGCTTTTCAACAGATCTAGTTTAGTTTAGTTTGTTTTGTTTTGTGTTTATACAGATAACTTTTCAGGATATGTATTTTAGTTTATGACTCTGTAAGCATCCTGAGTCTTGGAAGAGGGTAGATATAGATATAAATGATGCTAATAAATAAATAAATGTCATTGTAAGGGACAGAGGGGAAAAGGTATTGGGTAACAATTAGTATTTTTGCTTTTTTGCGCAGAATATGAATCTGCGCTCTTGCAGATTAATATTCTGCCTTTATTTTGTATAATTTAAGAGATTCTGCCTCCTATTTTTCCCCACAACAACCCTGTGAGATGGTTTTGTATGTTTTTAGTTTTAGAATAGTTTTTCTATTTCGTTGGTGCTGCTTCCCACCCACCCACTCTTTCAGTATTGTTACTTTTTCATTCTGAAAAGATGATTTCATTCTGATCATTATTTACAGCCTTCAGAATGCTACTAAATGTATATAATATTCAGTCTGATTTTTGTGGCCCCATGTCTTGTGTTGGAATAATCTAATAGCAATAGCACTTATACTTATATAACGCTTTATAGTGCTTTACAGTCCTCTCCAAGTGGTTTATAGAGTCAGCATACTGCCCCCAACAATTTGTGTTCTCATTTTACCCACCTCTGAAGGATGGGAGTCTAAATCAACCTTGAGCCTGGTGAGATTTGAACTGCCAAATTGCAGGTAGCCGGCAGGCAACAGAAGTAGCCTCTAACCACTGTACTGCACTCTAACCACTGTGCCATCGTGGCTAATGTTGATGTAATTGGGGAAAAATGTAAATAACTTCACTAGATGTTGCAGTTCCCAAATCTTTGTTTTGATTTCAGTTTTTTTACTCCCCCGTTTGTATTTATCGTACTAAATGTATACTGTGTTCTTGAACTAGTCGGAGAAACCCAAGATTCATTAATCAATGTTAATCAGGTGTATGTAAAACATTGTATGTGCACAGATATGTGTGTTATATGTGTTTCTACTACATTTGAAGACCATTGTTCTATCTAACTCTTTTAATTGTAGAATTCACTTCAGGACCTGGCAGAGTAGTAAATATTTGTCTCATTTAGAACATTCTGGCATACTTTTCTGTGGCAACTGAAAGCTGGAATGACTCTTTTGACTAGAAAAGCTTGTTTTCATATGCATTAAGAAGCAATTGTTATCTGAGCTTACAGATTTCTGAATCTGATAAACCAGTACCAGTTGAAGATCAGCTTCTTTGATAAAGTTAGAGCTCCCAGTCATCCTTCCTAAGAACTCAGAAGGCACTTGTAATAAATTCACCAGACAGGCAACTCTTTGCATATCTAATTATCCATCTGAATCCCTTTCTACTACTAATGACAATGTAAAACCATCACTTTTAGGTAAAGCATCAGATAAGTTACTCTACATGACTTATCAGACAGTGACGTAGACTAGTTTTCCGTGTTTTTATGGAGGAATGTATTAAGTTATCTGATTAAACTATGAAGTCCTGTATATTTTTTAAAATATTTTTTTCATTACATTAACATATGAATACAGAGGAGAAAAATAACTGAAGAGAAAAAGGAGAATTTAAAAATTACATATAAAGTCATGATGAAATCTTAACTATATGGAATAATATTCTTTCCCTTACAGGTAGTTCTCAGAGTTTAACAACTCTTTGAAGTTACAACAGATACTTAAAAAGCTACTTGAAGTTACAACTGCACACACACACATGGTCTCATAATTGCATTTCAGGCAGTTCGTAGCAGGCTCACATTTAGAACTAGTTGCAACGTCCTATGATCAGGTGACCGTGATTTGCAAAGTTTTATGTTGTTTTCAGGCAAAAAATGGCATAAAGCGCCTATTGGACCTGCTGGGTTTTCTAACAATGATGCTATTAGCAAACCTTCTTTCAATAACTCAGTAGTAGTATATTTTCCAGTGACCAAAACCAATAATTTATATGCAAATTTCAATCTGGAATTGACTCAAAATATAAATATCTCATGAGCATAAGTTTTAAATTATATTTCAGTCTCAACTGCTTTTAAATATGCTTTGCTCTAAAATGAAGCAAATGCAATGGAACTGTTAGGAAAAGTGGAACCAGGTCCCTGCCAAGATATCAGAGGAGTCATATAACATTAACTATGCCAGTAGTGGGTTTTTTTATTAGAACATTTCATTCTGTAGAGAACTTTGATTCAGATTAATGGCCAGTGATCAAAGTGAAATGTTTTTTTACAAAAAACATATAATAGCAAGACTTGTAATTCCTAAAAGATCGTGAAACACTTTTGAACTTAAAATTCTTAATTTTCTTCATACATATGTAGTGTTCTTGTCATGCTTGAGGCAACTTTTTATCTTGTTTAAGATGGCTCACACCAGTGACTTACACTATTCTGAGAATAATAATAAAAAGCAGCATAAAGCTGTAATAATGCAACATGTACAAGAATAATCATTTAGAAGTCTTCCCTATAGACTCTACCTCCTGTCTCTTGCCTTTCCTCCATGAAATTAGTAGTCATGATGTATTTCCAGAGTAAAGAGCGCATTTCATAGCCTCAGGGTAGCTAAGTTAAGTGAAATTAACTTTTCAGCTTATTATAGCATTAACCAGTCTTGTTTAATTAGTGATTTTTGAGTGAGGGCTTATGTAATGTACTTAAATGAGTCTCACTTTGCCACTACATAATAGATGTTATTGATTGGACATGAGGTTGCAGAATTTTACTTCCCAACTTAATCAGCAGAACTCTGTTATGATCAAAACCCAGCCTTAACAAAGAAACATACAGAAAAAATATACAAAGAACAAGCCACATATTTATGGGACTGGAAGTTGTGCTCTAGGAAGCTTCTAGAAGCTAAGTGGTAAAACTTAGTGGTATTATAGGTGACCTGGACATTTTTGTCAGTTAGTACAAAAGCTAAGTAATCATCTGACCGCCCTGGAGTCATTGTTAGAAAAGAAATCACATTTTTAAAAATGTAAACACGAATAAAAATGGCAGTGTTATAGTGTACCTGTGTTAGTTTTTCCATACCACAAAGGCCAAGCTGGCAAATTAAAGGAATATTGTAGTATTTCCCTTCTAGGAATGTAGAGGGAAGGGCATTATGAAAACCCAATTATATACGTAGGATAGACGAGTGTAGAAAGATAAGATGCAGTAATTCTCCTATCAAAGTGGGGCAGAAGATTAAACTTCAATACTAGATCCAGGAGGTGTTGTGTAATCAATTCCTTAGCCTGATCCTTGTTTAATATACATAAATTAACTAGGAATAAGCCACACAATGTGATTTTCCAGTTAAAGACTTTCTTCCAATTGGAATAAAAATTATTACTCAGCATTTGGTGGTTCAAACCAGATGGACTCTAATTAAGTGTACTTTATTGCTGCTATCCACATTCTAGTTTTATTCTGGCATGATCAATTTCTAACCTAAGGACTGCATTACCAACATATTTAGGCATATCGTTTCCTAACTTAACCTTCAGCATATTATTTGGAAATTGTAGAAAGTCCAGTATATCTAAAGACCATTCTAATCTGAACTGTTTGGCCTGTGCTCCATCTTTTTTGTCTAAAAGGATCAATCTCAATGATGATATTAAAGCTGATGCAAAATGCCCATATGTTATTGAGTTTTTGATTAATGTGAGTTCAAAGTACAGAGACAAAAGTCCATTAGTGACCATGAATTGATTTATAATGTATGTGAGTACAGCAAATATATTTGTAAAGGCAGAAAAAAACTGGCAAAAAATATTAAAAATAGATTTTAAGAGTTATTAAGCCACTTGGTGTGCTTTGCCATGTATTAACCCTACGATAGCTTCCAAAATGCTCATTCATGGTAAACGAGAAACCAGTATTGCTATTTTATTTTGTGAAAAGACATCTAGTTCCATATTATTTTGTGCTTTAGGAGTAGTTTATGCTTTCAGTAAGGTAATAGACTTCAAAAATATTGAATTGTGAAAGTAATAAGCCTCAGGCATGGAAAGTTTTCTGTTTTTATCAAAACAATAATATTGCCAATTAAAAACCAGACTTTGCAACAGAAAATATTGGTTGGGGAAAGTTTTTTTAACTTATCATTCAGAACTATTCACTTCTCAAATGCAGAAAAATTTCCATTTCTGGAAAAAGATAATATTTAGATAACAAAACACTAAACCTAGGATATTGTTAGCTACATGATAATGTTACATTTATTTTGCTCAAGTTTTAGTTCCTGCTAAAAATGGTATTTCAAAATTGATATCACAAAAATACGATAGCAAGGCCTGGGAACACACAGAAAATTTAGGTTAGCCAAATTTATCATTAGCCGCATCAACCAATGTTTTAGATTAGTACTTACCATATTTTTCGGACTATAAGATGCACCGGTGTATTAGATGTACCAAGATTTCGAAGAGGTAAGCAAGAAAAAAAATATTTTTGCCCTCCCCAGCACACAGGAGCACTTTATAGGCCTCCCACAGCCTCTGTGCACCCTGTTTTTACGAAAAACAGCATTTTCCCCCTCCCCAGCTTGTGCGTTCTGTTTTTGTGAAAAACAGGCCCGTTTTTCGCAAAAACGGGACACTTGGGGCGGGCTTCGGGAGGCCAAAAATGGCTGTATTTGGTATATAAGACACACCAACTTTTCCACCTGCTTTTAGGGGGAAATAAAGTGCGTTTTATACTCTGAAAAGTATGGTATCTACCTTAATTACTATTCAGAGTCTAAGTTACTTCTTGTTGAATGTTTTACTTCCCAGAGGAGTGTGTACTTTGTTTTCGGTGTGTTATTGTTGCTGCTTTAGCTTCTGTCTGATGGACTGCTTTGCTAATTGTCACTAATGCTTAGTTGTTTTCCCTCCCTGTGGTGTGTGGTATTGGGGTTTATATCCTAGCTCTTCATACAGATACTGCAGCTGGACTCCTGATCCGCAGCATTCATTTGGTAACACAGAGGCTCAACGCACAGTGGAGACAGGAAATGAGCATTTCACTAGCTGCATTAGAGCTACTCTCTGGTCTGGCAAAGGTGAGCATTGGGGAATCTTCTGAGAATTATTTGTGTTAGGCTGGAGGATTTGGGCTTATCTTCCCTTTTCTTCTTTACCAAAATCTCTTTCCTCCTTTGGGAATGTCTAGCAGAGCTGGCAGTGTAACTTGTTCCATAGTAGAATCTCATATTTTTCCCTACTTGGGAAAAAATGCTACAAAAGAACTGAATTGAATAGCAATTAAATGAAATAAAATTAGTTAAAAACAAAACTCTTTAAGTCAAAAGGGTAAAAAAATCAAAGCTCTTTAAGTCAAAACATTTAAAAGAAAATAAAAATCCAGTATCCATGGGCCTTTTGCATCCTATAGTTTGGTATATTAAATTCACTTGTGTATTTATGGGGTTTTAATTGAGACTTAACATAGAGCGTGATTTCCTAAAGCTAAGCAACTTTTTTGTACTTCTCATGTCAGATGAAGGTTGGCGTTGACTCTTCTGATAGGAAGAGAGCAATTAGCTCAGTGTGCTGCTACATTGTGTATCAGTGTAGTCGTCCAGCTCCTCTTCATTCTAGAGATCTCCATTCCATGATAGTAGCAGCGTTTCAGTGTCTCTGTGTCTGGCTCACTGAACATCCAGATATCCTTGATGAAAAGGTGAGTGAAAATACCACTCTATATAAGCATAGTTATTTGTAACAATTAGTCCCTTTTAATAATTTAAACAATACAGTTAAAAGATGAACAGATGCAAGCATTTTGTATTGACTCATTAGTACTTACATTACAATAACACAGTTAAAATCAGCCTCAAATATAAGATCTAGCAAGAGCATTAATTAAGCCTATAATGTGTTCAGGAAAGCAACCAATGACAAGCCTTACGCCGACGGGAGGCGTAGGTTGACATACAGCTGTTTCTGCACACACAAGAAAGGCTTCAATCAGTTAATGACAACCACTTCAGCGAAACGCAGAAAACGAGAGTTCCTTTTGCACAGTAAAACTTTTTAAACGCAGAGTTTGGATCCACCTGGTGGCCCGTAGCTAGTAAGTGCTGTGCAATGGCTGAAGAAGGCATTTTATGGCCATGATTTGCTGCTGCTGTTGTATTACTCAATGCTTCTGGGCCCATTTCGGAAGATGCTCCTTTATTCTGAAAACCAAGCCTCTATCAGTTCTGCCGATGTTCTGTATTTTTCAGAGTATAAGACACTGGACTATAAGACGCTTCTACCTTTTGGGGGGAGGAAAACAAGAAAAAAAAATCTGCCTCTGTCTCCCAGAAATTTGCCTCCTTGCAGCAAACAGCCTGTTTCAGTTTCATTTTCAGCACAGTCTGATTAGCACAAGAAAAAAAAATCTGCCTCTGCCTCCCAGCAATTTTCCTGTTTGCAGCAAACAGCCCGCTTCAGCTTCAGCACAGTCTGATTAGCACAAGCAGCTGATTGTCAGTGGGATCCACCTCCCAAAGATCAGCTGTAGGGATTGCCATAGCCTATTGCCACCTCTGCACGGCCCATTTTTCGGGGGCCGGTGGATGGGCGGAACTACATTTGGTCTATAAGATGCACCTAAATTTTCACCCTCTTTTGGGGGGGGGGGGGGGGATTGTGCATTATA